>JAPMOQ010006612.1:3086252-3107361 GCA_026543055.1 Argiope trifasciata
TATATATATATATATATATTTCTGAAATAAAATAGTGAGCCTCTGAAAAAGTTTTTAATTGAGATTGTGTGTATATATATAACACAGCCAGTTTAATACAATAAAAAAAAAATGAAAAACAGAAGAATTTATCAATATTCATTTCACCTAGATAATCTATTAAATATTTATCTTCCTTTTTTTTAATACATAATTTTATTGCAAAAGAGTTTCTTGTTTTTGAATTAAATCGATCATACACCAAAATATATGAAATCAAATTTCAATAGTAAAACATGCTTCATTTCACACAAAAATAAGTTTTCATTGCATGAAACGATGAAAATCTTTTAACAACAATTGAATATATTGCTTTAAAAAACTAGTTATCTCAAAAATTTTCAGATATAATGAAGTATACAAAATGTAATATAAATATTTTCTTTCAGAACGCATAAAAATATTGGCAGAGCTCTTCTTTTTAGCATATTATGAAATCATTGCCTTTACAGAATAAAAAGATCCTTAATTTTAAACATACAATCCCACTGAATATAAAGCATTCATTTTCTTAAAAAATTTTACATGGAAAAATCCTATATTAAAGCCATTGTATTAGGCTTCAGCAAAGATATAAAATCTGGAATAACTTTCATAATATTTTATAAGTAAATATAAATTTTAAAATCTCAAGAAATTAAATACAAGATTTTTATCTAGCTAAATACTAAATACAAGACATTCCTTTAATCCCCAGTTTGATGTGCAATTTATTTACACAACTGAGGATAATCTTTTGTGCATCTTTACATCACTTGCCAATGAAATGCTTTTTAAAATATATACATAAAAATAGTTGTGTATTAGATTTTATTATCAACACGTGTAAACTTTATAAAAATATATAGGCAAAATATCTCAGCTAAATAAAGTAAGACTTCCTATATGTAACTTACATACTTGATAACCTAAAAAAAATGACATGGGGGATAAAATGTAACGTTCTTAATAAAAAATAAATATCTAGAGCTAACATCTAATCACAGGATTCAAAATATCTGTATCCTGTACAGCTTGCAATTCTTACAACCATATTAGACATTATTTCATTAAATAATTACATTCGTAAATGATTGAAAGATACTTTTTATATGCACGCTATAATTGCATTTATTAAAAAATGATTTTGAACTGCGTTCCCAACAATATGGCAACTCTCAAAAAGAGGACACAACTTTTTCGACCATTGAGGATAAGCGTAAAAATCTGATATTCGGAAGATTTTCCCCGCTCAAAATTTCCCTCCCCCTAGACGCTTCGACTTCCTTTGAGTCACATGGGCTGAAAAATTCCTAAACATCAGTAAATCTCTTTGTTTTTCCCTAAAGCAAGAGAGAGCAAAGTTTAGTTGCTGTCCCTAGAGTCTATGTTATCCCTGCTGCCCCTCTCAATACAACGTCCCTATCTGAGCAAAGTACGGTTTGTGATGGATTCGTCCATCCGATAGGGATAAATGTTGGGATTGAGACACAGCATCGTTGCTGGACTTCCTTTAAGGTGGGTTCACACGAGGCTTTTTATTGTCCGCAAACATTGTCTCTCTGCTGTTGTCCCGGCATTGTCCCCGTGTGAACACTTGAGACAACGCGGACAACGTTTGTCCCGACGGGACAATCATTTGCCATTGTCCCGTTGTGGTCACGTGATTTCCTTGAAGTAGGCGGGATCTTCTATTGCGGACAATAATAAGCCTCGTCTGAACCCACCTTTACGTCAGGTACATGAAAGTTTACATACACGAGGTTTGTTTCGGCTAAGCGTGAGATTACTTTTATTTATTATCGTGGTCTAACTTCAAAACAGTACGTTAATATAATACATATAATTTATATTGTTGTGTAAGATGTAAATATATATATATTTTAAATACTCATGTCTGAATCATGAATAATGAAGCTCATTGATAATAAATTACGAAATGGTATTTTCCCTTTTCTTTATGTTCTGCAAATGCTTGTTTAATGAAATAACTGGATTTTAAAGAGGGAAGTTTAATTTAAAATTTCTGTCTTGTTCTTTACAATCGAGGACATTCATCACCTTTTAATTATTTGTGAAAGAGTTCGCTTGGATGCTGGGCAATTTTTTTTTATATTTAAAAAAATCGCATTGCAGTGTTTTGTTGGAAAGAAAAATGAGTTTGTTAAATATTGATTATTTGCTATTTCAGTAATGAAGATTTTCTAGTTTGTGTATTATAGGTACTTTTTTGTTTGTGTCAAAGGCTTTACAAATTTTGAATCAACATTAGATAACCTGTTATATTCTATATTTCATTTCTTACTCTAAAGATTTTTTTTTTTTTTAAAAAGACAATTATGAAAAAATACGTTACGAGCATCAAATTGAAATTTTTTTCATGGACGATTAATCTCAAAATATGGTGGATGCATTCTGTAGTTAATGTTTGGTTAGTTTTCTACTGTCCAACTAATATTGACAGAAAATCTGTACTGTATTCTTTAGTTTTATCCTACATTTCTTACAATTAGAGACATTACTAAGACTTAAATAATTGGTGGAGTTACTACCAAACCTATTAATGGTTACCAAGAAATAAGAAAAGTGGGCAGTTGGTGTTGGATACCAATTTGTTTTTATATGATAGTCCATACATCTTTAGAGTATGTATTCACTTTAATAAATATTTCTAATTCCACCTTTTACCTTCTTGATGAAATGTCGTTGTGTGCTTCCATTTTAGTATAAAGATTCATTTAGAAATATTAAAATTAGAAATGAAAAAATCTCTGCTTTTTATTATACTATACTTTAAAAGTACAGATTCCAAAAAGGTATAAATTGTTTAGATATAAATTTTGATAATGCTTATTTATTACCTGAGTAATAGTTGCTTCACTTCAATAATATTTTATAATTTTTAATAATATCAATGAATTTTTTACTGTATTTGATACTATTAGCATTGATTACTTTGCCATGGTGGAATGAAAATGGCCCCAAAATTTTTTCTTCAATTTTAGTTTGGTAATAGTGCTGAATAGTTGTATTTTAGATTCAAAAACAATTTTTAAATCTTGGTTTGCAATATTACATTTTGAGGTGCATCAAGCACTTTGAAAATTTTTAAATGGTTATTTAAATTTTTTTCTCAGACTTCTACTTTGGTAATAGTGGAGAAAAGTTAGCTTTTAGGTTCAGAAGATTTTCAAGAAAAAGAATTTTCAGAAGATTCTTCTAAAAAACGAAATTTAATATTCAAATTTTTTACATATCTAATGTAATACACAACCACCAATTTGGTGATAGCATTCTAGTCTGTTATCTGTTCACTATAAACTGGTTTTCTACTATTTCCCTGCCAAATAATGAATGGCATTGATTGATTATACCCTTCCAGTATCCATCTGGAAGAAAACAGGCAAACTCTCCATAAATGAAGGAGGGTTGTAATGTTGGACTCTATTTCCTGCCTTAAATAGTGTGAAAAAAGGCTCCTTGTACATACCCTGGTATGAGTCGATAAAAGTGTACACTATTGTTTAAAAGTTGTCTAGAAGATTAAACGTTTTACGAGTGTTACCTCAACATTTTACTATCTAAATAATTATTAATAATCTCCAATTATATATTAATTACAAATCAAATGACTTGAGAGGGAAATAGCCAGCAATTCCTC
The DNA here is from genome assembly GCA_026543055.1 of Argiope trifasciata. Lineage (NCBI taxonomy): Eukaryota > Metazoa > Arthropoda > Arachnida > Araneae > Araneidae > Argiope > Argiope trifasciata. The sequence goes on from JAPMOQ010006612.1 coordinate 3,089,932, forward strand.
TCCCTTATTCTGAAATACAGCTGTCTTTGTATATCAATAGGCTCTACGTTATTGATAATTGTAAAAAATTTTGCTTACATATTTAATTATTATTTGTATTCATGTCTTCTCCTGCTTCCTCAGGAAAAATTTTCAAACATTTATATATCAATGCTTTTAATATTTTAGAAGCCTTACATTTCTCAATTTATTGTGTAATGCATTTCCTTAATTTTTTACACATGAATTTATACTTTCAGTTATATGATGGGAATGTCGACATTATTTGATTCTGAAGTTAAAACCTTAATTGTAAGAAAGAAAAATTTTATTAAAATCATATTTCATACTGCTAAATCCTCCTATTTTGTTCAAGAAAAGGGAGGGAAAGAATAAAATATTAATAGCAACAATGAAATTTAATGCTATAAAACATGCTCAAAGTATTTTTTTAATTGATTAGAATAGAAAAAAAAGAGTTATCATTAAAAAGATGTTTTGAATTTTAACTATCTTTATGTTTATGTAAAAATTATAATTGTGTCAAAATATTGTCAGGCGTTGTTGCAGAAAAATGCTGAAATTTCACTTATTTTTAACTAAGTAAAGTAAGTAGTAATCAAAATATCGAAAAAATATCCATGAAATGTACATTTCTCCCCCTTCAAAATACATACATTAAATTACTATAATTCAAACGGCCTGCCTGTTGATTGTCATCAAAAAGCACATAAATCGTTTATTATTAGAAAAAATACAGTTAAAACCATATCTCAAAATTTTAGTAAATGCTGTAGCATCTAAATGAGGACTTTCAAATTCTTAAAAATATTAATTATGAGAAGAGTTATGAATATTATCCTCCAAGAAATACTATTCTTTATCAGAATAGTTATTATTTTATTCTACTGTTGTATTTATTATTATTTTGATTAAAATTACTCTCTGCAAAGAATTCAGTAAACCTTATAAATATTAAAATAGCTAAATGAAATTACTAATTATTATGAAGATAAAAATTTTCTTAAAATTTTGGTGTTTTTTAAACTTTATTTTGAAAATCAAGAGCTACAAAGTTATGCAGTTTGATAACCCAGACAAATTTATTTGAAATAAAATCATTTAATTGTGATAACTTTTTATCCATTCTTTGAAGTAATGATTATTGGAGGATCCATAGACAAATATTTGCATGTGACAATTTTTTTTTGTGTGTTGAGTAAATTTCCCTTTTTACGATTCACTATTTTAAATTTCTATTTCTAAACTTTCTATTTTCGAATGGATCGCCATATGAAAAAATATGTTCATACTAACTTTAAAAAAAAAGTTAGCTGCATAGGGACATCAGTTCTATTGTCATGTTAATTTTCTCTAATTTTTAATCAGTTTTCATAGTTCATTTCTATAAAATATGTGCGGTGACATCAAAATGTTAAAACTAGTTCATTCTATAATAGCGTATATCAAGTGCGCATTTCTGCCAATGTTGATATTAAATTTATTTACAAATTTTTAATACATAGGGAAAAAAGCAAAAACATGTACATTCAGAAATCGAATACTATCTTCAAAAATTATTGCAAATTCAACTGTTTGACCCATGCTTTTCTCATCTGATTAAAAAATTGTAATCTGCTCAATTAATATTATCTCTTCTTACCAGGTATGGTACCATTCTCGAAATAACTTTGTGGAGTTTCTATAAAGTTTTCTTCATTAGCCTCCTTACTTCTTAAAATTTATTTTATTCTCTTCGTCTACATTCTAGTACATCATTTTGGGGTCAGAAGATTTTGATATATAAGGTGAAAGTTAACATTAGTTGAGATCACATCAAAAGGTTTCCATTGTATTCTTTTGAGGAAAGAAATAAAGCAGAAAAGTTTATTCGAATTTCATTACTGAATTAATGTTTTATAAATATTATAAAGCGCAAGATAATTTTCTTTACTTCAGAAATTAACGATTGTGCCTCTATTCCTCCTTCCTCTTATCAGAGGAATTTCTTTTATTCATTATAAAAGTTATCTATCTTCTACTATTACTAATTCGGAATTCATGAAAAATTTCTCTTGAAAGAATTTCAAACTGAAATAATTTATGAATCAATAGTGCCAATCAAACACATCCAGATACTTTGCATTTCTTATTAATTGAGATCCAATACTTATATAAGATTATTTAAAAAAAATATTTTGAAAAAGTATTTAAAACAAATAATGATGCAACATTTATAAATCTCATAAAATTCAGAGAAATTTTTTTCCATTCTGTTAACCAAACAATGGCAAAATAAAATAATTGGTCGTGTTTCGCTACACTATTCAACCTAACGTGGGATTAACTTAATTTTCTGGAACTTTTTAGAAGAATATACTATTGTTGCTTATTTAGTTTAAGATTTTATTTTAAATAACTCGTTCAATCAGAAATCTCTGTACATCTTATTGAAAACTTTAAAAATTGTAAAAAAGTTCCTTTAATTCCACGAGACGATTTAAAAAAAAAATTTAACTTGAAGGTTTTTTTTTATTACTTTTCAACTTTTGCATCGCAGTCTTGCATGAAATTATTTACAAATGAACTGTATTGCTTTGAAGTGGGCCAGATCTATTGAAAATTTTTGTAAAAGAATGTTTTCTTTTATTGATTAAGTAACAGTAAAAAAGAAAATTTACACAGAAAACCTTGAAAATATCCATATTTTTTAATGTTATACGAAGTTTGTTACGAGATATTCACCAAATTTTTGTAACACCACAGAACAGAAAATGTTCAAATTCATTTTTATAAAAATAAAAAAAAAAGCTTGTGCTTGTATAATAATGATTGCATTTCACAATATTTTCCAGTTATTATTATTATTTCTTTTTTTTTAAAAAAAGAAAGCATAATTTAATCTGTCATGTTAGCAAAAATTATAAATGTTGTTGGCTTCAATTTCTAGTCCAAAAAATTGTATCAACAGATTTAATCAAACTATTATTTGTAAACGATCCTGTAAAAAGGTCATATTTAATACTTCTTTTTATTGGTATAAAAACTTTAGCAATATGCTGAAAATGTTAATGATATTGATAAAATATTTTTAAAAAATTTTTATACAGGATTTTTTTTTTTCCATGAAAATGATTTTTTAAAAAGATGGAACTCATTACTCCTGATTTTATTCAAATTTTATGTGCCTGCCTTCCCTTTTATCTGAATATTTCAGCATAAATTTTGAAAAATACACAAAATATTATTATAATGAATAAAGGAAATCTAATATTACCTAGACATAACTGGAACAGGTATAAGCAAATTTCTATAGTTTTGCATTCTTTTTTGTCATTAAAAAAATTATTCATATAATATATTTTTTTTTAAAATTTCAATTCTTTTGTCAACATTTATGTTGGTTTTGTACTGAAATACTGAAACTTGAATTAAAAATAAAGTGGAAATATTAATTGTTAAAAGAAGTTTGAAAATAATATGAAGAATAATTGTTTAATACAATTTAAGGAATAGAATGCAAACTAAATACTTAATGTATAGTGAAAAAAAAATTAGTAGTATTACTAAAAAATAACATATTTGAACAAAATAATTATTGCTATAGAGAATAATTTATTTAAAAAATCGTTTAATTGTATGAGTAATTAATTTACTAATTATCTTATAACTAAACTTTTATTGTTTATTTTTATTTATATACTTTTTTTAATATCATTACTAAATGGAACTTAATGTCAAAGTGGAAGCTCAAAACTGCTATACAGGGAAGGCAAAAAAAAAAAAAAAAAGATATATTTGTCAAATTGGATGTAAAAGAACTGTTTCATACCTAACAAATCAATGGATAATAACACTCACAGGGAAGAAGCGAATGGGTAACCGACATCGGTGGGCTATAGCTCCCTTTGTATACTACTTGGCGATAATCCTTAGCGACCATCCACAGTAAATATCCCCAAAATATTAATTAGAAAGTAGAATAAATAAAAATATTTTGTATGACAAATTTTCTATTTTTTTCCTTTTGTATCCCTAATGATTACAAGTGTTGCAGTTGCAAAATGTTTGTTTCTACTTCATTGTCACATGAAACTTTTTTTTCCTCAATTAAATTTTGCCATATTTACACACAAGTCAATTTTTGCTATCACATATCCTTTTGCAATTGAACCACAGACATTTTAAACTGATTCTACCACCAGTTTCTTAGCTCGTTCCTCTTCTTGCATGTGACAAGGAAGCAGAATGCAATCAATAATCAAGTCACCTATGCTGTTTTTTTCAGCTTCAGATGCATTCTGTATAAAGTCTTTTAGAGTAACTGGAAAACAAAGGGTTGCCATGTTCCCAAGGGGTCATATTTTAGCAAAGGGGGCTCAATAGCATTATTTTCAAGCCATGAGATCTTGTTGATGTAATCCATTGCATTGTAATTTAGCTTTGGAATTTTAAACTTTCTGACTTTACTTTCTGCTCTTGCTTTTAAAATGCATCTTAAATCAAATTCTCTTTGAATTTTACATTCATCTCTTAGCATGGACAAAAGGATGTTTTCTGAAGAAGCAAGGTGCCTATTTCTTTGAATAATCTGCTCTGTTACTTTGTTAAGATTGTTAGAGAGATAGCATGAATATGAGATAAGGTTAAAAAGATGTTTAGAGCCATAAGTACATGTAAATTTTAAAATAATATTCAAGCACATAAGTATCTTGAAGTTCTATCTCTTCTTGTCTAATTGATGGATCTGGTTGGTTTGTAAAGAATACTGTAGTCCTTCAGTATTGTCATTGTCACCAGTAATCATGTTGGATGTATTAGTATTTTTTTCCCTGTTTTAATTAAATTTAACGATTGTTTGTAGTTCTTTATTCTTCCTTGCTCAAAGCACTTGTGATTGTATTATCAATATTGCCTATAACTATTTTCCTGATAGAGCAATAAGCGTTTAGACCTTTTTTTCCCCCCATAACTGGCAGCTTTTTTTCTTTTGTACTAGTCAACAATATCAAATAAACATCTAGCTTCTTTAAATTCTTTGAGGTTGGAATCAAACTTATCTGAACATTTTCTGCTTTGAGACTTTAATAAATTTCTGTATTTAGAATGATAAGTTTTTATCATTTGTGAAATTCTTTTGCTAAAAGCAACGAGAATAGAAGCTCTTGACCATATTTGTTTTATCACATGAACTAAAGTGTCGCAAATTTTGCATGCAGAAGGATCTTTTTTTGAAGCAACTTTGAAGTTGTCTAAAATAACAGTAGCACTTAAAAAGATTTGGAAGTAGGTAGTTTAACTTCACATAAATATTTGAATTTCTTAAAAATTGGACACTCTGACATTTGTCTTATCTAGTCTGATCCAAGTTTACTTGCAGAGAAGCACACAAACTATCAAATCAATTATACTATAGACCGAGCAGAGATGCCAACTCAACTTATTTCTTGAATAAAAGTTTAATATAACCAATATTCTCGCTTTAGGTTTAAAAAGATAATAAATGTGCTGAGAATAAGTGGATTTTGTGTATTGTAATATGTTGCAGAAGTGTAAATTTAATATCTTACATAGTTTTAATGTATACGTTTTTGTTATTCTCTTGAGGATTCTTTAAAATTCAGATCAGATTCTTAATTAAACATGATCAAATTGCATAAATAAAATAGAATATTATAGAAAGATGGATTTTGGATTATGAATAGAATTTCTTAATAGATTGTATATTCAAGTAATCTATAGCACTTGCTTGCTTGCTAAAAAAAAAAAAAAACCCTTTGGTAAAATTACAAATATTAAAAATATATATCTAAGCATGATTATTAATGGGTTGTAGTATTGGATAAATATGACATAGACTTAAGATTAATTAAAATATGGGTAGACGGATATTAATAATATGAAGAAATTTCCACTTCCTTTTTATCAATAATAAAATCTATTATTAAATAACTTAATGTCTATATATATCAAGTTAACTCTTTCATTAATTATTTTCAAGATCAAACATTTATACTTAAAATTTTTTTAAGAATATATATATTTTTTAATTTTAGATATGGAGGATAATGGAGCTTCCTCAGAGAAGAAAAGCAGCTTTTTTGATGCTGATTCTTACGTGAACACAGTAAGTGGAAAACAAAATGAAATAGTTATAAAACTCTTCTTGCTTTTATTGAGATGATAGAATTGCATATTTATATAAACATTATGTGTTAGCTGCATTTCATGTTTATTGTATTTGAAATAATTTTTTATAAACACTTGTGATGATTATTATTATTTTATTTTATGAGACACAAATATTTATTGTTAAAACTAAAAATTATGGTCAAATACTTGAACAAAAAAGAGGAAATATTGCCTTCATAGAATTTAATTCTCTTTAGTTGCATGGACATTTAAATGTGCATTTGGTAAAAGAAATAGCTCTAGCAATTATTTAATAGATTTTGTTTAAAATATTTTTAATTTTGTTAAATTTATTCTGTAGAGAAATGCCTTTGATCAGGAATTATGGATATAAAGATTCAAAGCAAAAGTCTACCTCCCTTTTCTGTATTTACTTAATGTAAAGCATTCACCTTCAAATGTATCTAGTAAAAAGCATACATAATGATAGACAATATGTATAAAATGAAATTTGTGATCTTACTGTACTCCTTAAAATGGAGAGCTAATATGTTTAACATTTTCCCCTCGTGTTGTTTAATTAATGTGTTAGAACTACAAATATTCTTTATTGCAGATTTTTAAACAGTAATTCATAATTCGTCATTTTTTCCCCCTCAAATGCAGGTAAAGATAATTTTTCTTATGTCATAATTTTAATGTAAACTCTGAAAATCAACAATCAAATTATTAAACATTATAAAATTTGATTGCATTCTTATTTATAACTCAACATAATGAAGAGATATGCATCAATCTATATGTAAGAGTATGATTTCATTTGTTGATGTTTTGTAACAAATCGAGCTCTTAAAAGGCCTATATCATTTTTTGTAATATAATGCAGCTGATTTTTTTGAATCATTGTTTGCAGTTTTTACTGTGCAATTTAGTTTTTAAGGCTATTGAAGCAGCTTTGGTGAGGATAATAATTCAAGATCTAATTTCTCGAACAGTATATTAACATATTGAATTTTATTTCCCTTATTAAATTAACTACAAACAAACTGCAGCTGTTTTAGTGACTTTAGGTTAGATGTCTTCCTGCTGGTATGATGTGGAAGATTTGGTACGAGGTAACTAGCTAGGATACCATTTTCGGAATCTAATCACTGAATAAAATTTGAAATCTGTCATAAAACTGCTTACAATGTTATAGAACAGAATTAAGCTGTCTCTCATGGGGTTACATTAGTATAAATTAATAGAATGTATGTGAATTCATATATATTGATGTATCTGCAGCTTTCATTATGATTGAATTTTATTTCCCTTATAGCCTGATATTGAATTAGCATGGGTTGGCAAAGCTGCAGAGCACATGGAAATACATTATAATGTGAGTAAAAATAGTAGAAAAATTCATACATAAATATATCTTAAGTAAAAGAATGTTTAATTGTTGTGTATTATGAAGTCTATTTGTTCATACTCAAACAGTACAATTTTATTCATTTATCTGTAACTGTGATTAATTATAATTTCAAACATAAAGATATTGCATTTAAATGAAATTTGAAGCAAAGCATTCTAATAACATGCAAATATGTAACTATTATCTTTTATTAAAATTTTATTAATATAACACTTCTGTCAGTTGGATTTTTGCACAATTTTTTAGAATGTCTCTGATATTTAAAGCCTTGAATATAACATGGCACAGTATAAATGCTGCCATTTGATGAAAAGCTACATATAATTTCGGAAATTGATCAAGATCTAAAGCAAGTTGATGTTGCTAAAGTTGAAATATCTGTCAATAAAAGTCAATTTTTGATATGCATGCAGAAAGATGTAGAAAAAATGTATGTTTAGCAAAGGAAAACGATTTAAAAATGATGTTGATAAAGCTACCATATAAGGGTTCTGCAAAACAGCAAAGTGTTACCTATTAATAGATATGAAAAGCAAGGAAATTTGCGTCTATGCTAGACAACAATGATTTCGAAAGTAGCATTAGGTGACTTTCCTTTCTTTAATGCACACTCTTATTAATTTTTTAAAAAATCAACTAAAATTTTCATTTTAAAATTAATAAAATCTATAAGTCTCCCAAGGATCCAATTCTTATAATATCACATAGTATTGGATCCTGATATTACAAAAATATTTTTTTCTAGATTCCTTCAGTATCATTTTAAATAAGCTTTCATTGTATTGCAATTTATTAAGATCAAAATATTCTCGATTAAAAATGTATAACATACTTTCCAAACTATTTGGCCTGCTAGAAAGAAGCATTTCTTAAATACATTGTAATGAACACTTTATACTTATAAAGTTTAAAACATTATTTTTGCCTTTAAAATTTTCTCTTCAGAAAAAGAAAAATTTTATTAATGAATATTGTTTGAATATTTTCAGCTCATCACATCAGTTCCGCCTAAGTCACTGAAATTAACTCCACATGATGATAAGATATATAACGCGTTTACTGCACAGTTTCCTAATTTCAAGTTGGACGTTTTGGAAATAGAGAGTTTGAAAAGTGAAGAAAGTAAACAGGTATACGATTTTTTGTTTTGTTTACAATTCTAATTGTATTTTACCAACTTTTCTAATGAGTTATTTAAAAAATCATACAAACTATAAGGACTTCATTGTTTTTCCTTTTAATTTAATGCTTTTGATTGTGATGAAAAAGACAAAGAAAATTATACCTTAAATGCTTCAAGAAGCCCCGATTTATATTTTTATGTTTGGATTTAAAATCCTTTTGGAAAAGTTAATTATCTGTTACTGATCTGAATGTTATATTTTCTATTCTTAGGAACAGAATAATTAAAGAACATTATTTCATCTGTCCTTATTTATAACTGATTCTGAATTTAAGCTACATTACATCAGAGCTTAGTAGAATGTAATTAGCTTATTAAGAGTTGCATATTAATAGTCAACACATTTTAAAATAAAAAGTTTATTTGGTTGAAGGTTTTATGCTTATACATACACACACACAAAAAAAATACATGGCACAGTCATTAACAATTCATGAGATTTTCTGAACATTTAAAAGGCGAAAGGACCTTCGTCCATTGAATAAGCAGCAGTTTTTGTAACATGTTGCAATACAGCAATAATCATAGAATTAAATAAGAAAACAGAAAACATAGAAATTGGGCACAATTCATTAACGCTTTCAAAATGCTTAATATAGCAGGCTGTTGTTTTGTAGTTTCTTTAACATTGATTACATATTCTGAATTTTTCCTCCCTAGAAATGGCGAAAATTTTGCGAAGATTTTCGTGACATTGTTGAAGATGCTACATTTGGCACTTTAGTACGTATTGATAGCTCAAAAGATTATAGTGAAGAGAATACCATACTAGGTAAAATCTCTCATTTATTTCTATAAAAATTATTTTTGTATAACAAAGAATGTGTTGAGATAAACAGATTTGTTTTAAAATTTGCCACCCAAAATAATTTTTTAGTAATTGCATTTAGTATGTATGAAAAAGCAGAGATTAATTATTGAGAAGGCAACAAATGTTACTTTTGTTTTATGTAAATAATGAACCTGGTTGAAACATGCTCTTAAGCACAGTAACATGTTAAGAACATTAAGTTTGATCACTTTTTTTGTTTTTGCTGTATTGAACCAACTTCATTTAAGAAGATTTGCTGTGAATCAATTCTTGCTAGGCTTCATGTTCTAATTATGGAAAAGATCGATGAATAAATGAAATCTTTAAATATGAATAGTTTGCTCTCATATTTGTTGTACTTTCCAATATAGTTAGTCAAGATACATTAATCTTATTCTTCAACCCCTGCTTTCTCAATATACTTTTAATTGTATTTTATTTCAGAATTTTCTCCTGTCCTTTAACATTTTGCTAATGTTTAATCAGAAGAGATAATTAATGCATTAATTCCTAACAATTTTCTTTTCACAGTGTTACGTGTTCAATTTCTAGCAATAGAAATTGCTAGAAACAGGCTTGGACTAAATGATGGACTAAGGAAATTATAACATGTAAAAATGTATTGTAAATAAACATTTTATACGTTCAAGCAAATTTCATTTATTTGTGACCATCTATGAATTAAAATTTCACAAATTTAATACCACGTTCATGCAATGGCAACACAATTTTAAACACCTGATCACTAAAGTCTACAATACTTAGCTTGTCACAATAGTAACAAGTTTTACGTTCAAGTAGGGAACATTACACAAGATTATACTAAGCAAAATATTTTTCAATCCACATAACTGAAATATTTTGAAACTAGTCAAAGTATATAACAATAAATTAGTCAACATATACAACACGCATGGTGTTGGTAGCACCAGCTCCTTTTCTCCAACCTGTAACAACAATAACAGCATCACCAGAATTAATGAACTTTCTCTGCTTTCCAAAATCTATGGCAAACTGAATTCTTGCATCTACATCATGGGGCCAATCTGGTAAACGCTCCCCTAGGGAAAGGGAAATATGATTAAATTTATTTTGTCTGTAATGAGAATCATAATGTAAAAACGAAAAAGTACCTTCAACTATTGTGCTTAAGAAATGTTTAAAATTTACCTGTGAAGTGTAAAGGCAATATTCCTCGCCACAAATGAGCTTGTCTGGTTGTTTGAGTAAGACGAGAAACTGCGATAATTGGGCATTTAGGTCTGTATTTTGATACCTGGTGAGCAGTCCTACAAATAATTAAGGTTTATAAGAATATAAATATCCTTACAACAGTAAAATAAAAAAAACAACCTTTTAAGTTTCGGTAGATATTAGACAAAAGACAATTATAAACATTACTAATGTATTAGGTGTATAATTCCAATAAACAAATAATGTAGGTAATTATTTTTTAAAGCTGCAATTTAGTATACAAACTGATTGAAATCAACTAAGTCTTTTAATAACTAACTAGTTAACAGTCATTCAACAAATTACTATAACATATATAATGTAAATATTTGAAGAGGCTGATCCCGAATTGATTTATTTAAAGTAAAGGAGATTTTTAAAAAGCTTAAACCAGGAAATAATTTTGCATACCTTCCAGTAGTAGTAATGACAATAATAGCAGAAGCCAGACATTTCATAGATGCATTTACAGCAGCGATAGCAACAGTGTGCGTTGAATCAGTTGGAACAGGTGTTTTCATGCTTAATTCAATAAACACATGACGTTGGAAAATGGCTGCTTCAGCTTCAACACAAATTGCATGCATCATTTTTACAGCTTGAAGTGGATATTCCCCTTTTGCTGTTTCACCTGACAGCATAACACAATCTGCTCCATCCAATACAGCATTGGCAACATCAGAACTTTCTGCTCTTGTAGGTCTGGGTTTTTTAACCATACTTTCAAGCATCTAGAAATTATTTGAATTGTAAATACAGAATACATACAAAACTTAAAATACAAAGGCCTAATTTCAAAATGGCATTTATGAATTTAACAAATACAATCTCAAAATTGTGTTTTAATGTTCTCTATGGGAGTACCATAAAACAAAAAATTTTTGGATTGTAATAATAAATTCAAATAATTTGGATTGTAATAATGATGGTGTAGAGTAGGTTTTGTAAAAAAATTGATGATACCTGAGTTGCACAAATAACTGGTTTACAGAGCATGTTACACTTGGCAATCATCATCTTTTGAGCTAAAAAGACCTTTTCAGGAGGAATTTCAATTCCAAGATCACCTCTGGCAACCATTATACCATCACTTTCCTCAATGATTTCATCAATTCTGCATATAAGAGCAAAGTATTAAAATTTTAAACACCTACAATGTAATCAGTATTTTATGATAAGAGACATTTCTACAGAATAATAACAAATCAAGTGTTGTACAATTAGTTTCTGCAGAAAAAGAATTGCTTTTACATTGCCACACTTTAATCTTTCTGCAACATTCAAATAATACCAATTATTTTCATTGCATCATTAATGCATCTGTACACATGTTGAAAATTCAATTTTATGACTATTTTTAATTGCATTAACCCTTTGCACTTAGATGTCTTCTCTCAAACTCACTTCAAGACAAAGCACTATTTGAGGTTTCATTTATTTTTCAATTTCGTTTGTTTAAAATACTTAGTGATTAGAAGATGTAGATTAATTGTTCAGCAAATTTCAACATAAAACACTCATAAATTTTTAACTGTCAGAGAAATAAATTCTTGCATTAGATGAATAATTATACAAAATACTTTCTAGAGTGTAACTAATTCGCCACAACGCAAAAAGTGCGAAGTTAAAAAAAAGTGTAATGGAAATGCAAAAACAACAACAAAAAAAATGACATTTTCTTGCATGAAAATGATATGCGAAACGTACAGCAAAAATTAAAAATCATTATATCCATTGTAAATGAAGTATGTACAAAACATTATGCATAAAAACAAGTAATGATTTTTAAAAACTTACCTTCTCACAAAAAATACGATTTTGCTTATTATACTAATATTTATGATTGCTATTGCTTTATTTCATTTTAGAATAACAAACACTGTTTTGTTATAGGTTATGATATAAAGGGTCATAATACATAAAATAAGTCTTAAAACTAAACCCTACTGAACAGTAACCATATAATTATTTAGTTATTACATTTATTTTATATCGCAGTGTCGAAACGACATCGGCGGACATTTAAGGAAAATAAAAATCCCGCACGTTCTAGTGTTAAATCTTATTTACATCCATCTAACAATATTTCATCTACTGGATTTGAAATAATCCAAACAATTAATCTTCTATGAAACATGTCAGAAAATTAAACAAAAGACATACCATAGCCCGATTCTACTGATATCTATATCAAATTCTATTTTAGACGTTTAAGAAACTTTTTTATTTAATTTACTTAATATATTTAGTGTGATTTTATAGAATTTATCATTTTCAAGTATTCCTTAAATGTTTTCTACACTTATTTACACAATGTAATCAACAGTAAAATGGAATTAAGCATCCTTTTGTTACAAGTCTCATACATTATATTACACTAGATAACACTATTGTTGGGGCTGGCTTAGATAACTTAGAACTGTGATCAGATGATGAGAATGGCATATGAACTAGCACTCCCTTTTCATATCAGGAAAATGTTTAAACATGCATGCAAGATTTAACATGTACTAAGTACTTTCTTAGAACAGGAATTCGATAACAAGGACTTTCAGACCTTGCCATCACAGGTTCCTATAGAATAACCAGGAAGGATATGTAATTGTACAAGCTCTATACTATTTGAAGCATTCTGTTACTGAAAATATAAAGGTAAAAGAAACAGATAGGATTTGCTAAATTTTTTTTTTGCATCGTGAATTTAAATAAAATACATATAGCAGTAGGCTACTGATGTCGCACAACTTACAAATTATATTCACGATGCATTCTAAATAACAGATAGGGGAAGGGATGGGAGAGACATTATTACAAACTCACTAGCATCATTAGTAATTATAATGTTTATCAAAATCTATTTTATCAGTGTAATAAAAAGATTAGCAAAATGTGGCTTTCATTATTATAACTACAGTTTCAACCATGAGACACTCACAAGGAAATAGGAATCTTTTAGCACAGTATTAGTATCAACCATAGGAAAATTTATAAATATCAATAGAATGGGGTAAGTATGAGCCAATCAGAAATGAAAGTACATTGATTTTCAGAAATGTTTAAAATAAAAACAAATATAAAATTTTCTACTTACTTCTTGACACCTTCATGATTTTCAATTTTAGATATAATTTTTATATCCTTTCCTTCCTCACCCAAAATTTCTCTGATTTCTCGGACACCAGCTGCATTCCTTATAAACGATGCAAATACCATGTCAACCTATTACAGGAGTGATTGTTAAGTAATTAGTCACTGTTTCTTTATGGAATTTATACAAGTTAACTTTTACCACATATGTTTATACATTGATATAAGTAAAGAGAAAATAACAAGATCTTATTTTTTAAAGTAAAAACTCTTTAATGGAGGGCTTAATTTTACATTTAGGAGTATATATCTTTACATTTCACTAAACTTTTTATCATGGGAAAACTGCCATGGATTCGAATGAACTGCTATGGTTTAATGAATTAACTTCAAAATGAGTTGCACTTAAAACCATGTTCAATTACTGAAACAAATTTATTTTTATGGGTGCATTGATTTTTGCAAATTAAAACTTTAAAAAATTTTAATAAGTACATTCATGATTTAAAACTAAGTGGTATATACTATTAAAGACTACCAAAAACAGTTTTAAGAAATGCTACTGGAATCAATGTTCATAACTTATACCTTTTGTTCAACACCGAATTTCAGATCATCTTTATCTTTTTCAGACACAGCAGGTAAATCTACAATTACACCAGGAAGATTCACTCCTTTCTTGCTTCCAAGCATTCCACCATTTTCAACTTTACAAAATACAGTATCAGATCCTGCAAATATTAATTAAATACTTAAATTAGAATGAAAACCATTTAAGTTCAAATTTTTCAGTTCATGAATTCACTAAAGTTATTTGTATGGCTAGAATACATCAATAGAATTTTAAAAACAAATCTATAAGTTAAAACAGATTTTTCACCTGTCCTATTTTTATTCAATTCTAAAACAACTATTTATAAATATCATTAAGAAAAAAAAAAAGAAAGAAAGAAACCTTCATTCTCCATTACATTTAGGGGAGCAGTATGGCAAGATGTGGCTCTTGTGCCAATAAATCATGCAAAAACACATTACATTTAGGAATATCAAAGAATTTTTGAAATTCATACAAAAGATTCTAATTGAAATAAAGAATGCATAAAAAACTAATTAATATGTAATTAACAGACATAAAAGTATGGCTACAGCATTTAAGACTATTTTATCTACCTGAAGCTGCTCAAGCTAGCAACATACTGCACATTTTATTTTAAATCTTTTAAAATTGTATTATAGAGATATGCTATTGTGACCCCATTTTAGCTTCACTATAGATAATTTAGTGCCTTTAGAAGTGTCACAAAAGTAATCCTTTTACATTATTACAAGAAATTGCAGTTAGATATAGTTTGAATAAAACCTTAATTATTTCATGAGGCTGTGCATTCAAAAACTTTGGACAGGAAAAAATATTCAACCACCAAATAAATATCTTGTAAATGCAATATCAAAATAAATACATTAATTTCAAATAAATTTACTTTTGTAGCAGCTTCATACATTTTTTTCAGAAAGCAACTAACAACTTGAAAGAATTGTTGAAAATATATTTTTTACTGTTAATTTATCAAAATACAAAATTAAAATTGCAGTTCACTGTTTTAAAGAACTACTAGACAAGATTTGTAAAACAATTTAAACAGAATTTAAAAGAGAAAATAATTGTAATAAATATAAAATTCCCAAAAATAGAAGTATATATTAGCAAAATCAAAATTAGTTATAATATTTCATAATTAAATCCTTTGCAAAATAACAATGACATTTTCATCTTTATGCAGTTAAGCAATAATTGCCACCCCTGTCAGTTAGGATTGCTATGAGTTTTCCCATTTTCTACTTTTGACCAAGAAAAAAAAAAGCGAATTTGGTTATTGAGAATCAAGGGATTAAAACGAAGAGTAGGTTGAAAAGTAACTGATTGCTTTGAAAATGCTGTCTCTAGAAGACAATGGTACACTTATAACAAAACTGGGAACACTAGAAACAAAACTCTTCCTCATTTATGAATAAAAATTTTAAATAACTTTAGTAAACCATTAATTATTATTAATAAAGGAGAATAAATATTTCAGCCTATCTGTTGGAACTCTACAGATCATACTTTGATTTCAGAAACAATTTAATTCAAAAAACTTTGGAGGATGGAAAGGTTTGCCTTAAAATAATTTTTTAAAATTTCAATTAGCTAAAATTTCCACTACTGAAAGCAAAGGAAGAAAGGCTGATTATTACATGTTCGGTTTGCATATACATAAAATCAAAAAGTCTTATGAAACACAACATCCAATTATAAGAAAGATGATTTAGATAATTATGTTTTCTTAACATCACTAGGATATCTTTAAACTTCAGTCCACAAAGGATGTTCATGCATACAATCAACAGAAGTAGTATAAAGATGTTAAAATAACACAAATGTGCCAACATTTGATGCTTTAAAGTTTTTCCTAGAGGAATTATGAACATCAAATAACATAATATTTTTTTAATTACATAAAATCAATATTCCCAGTAAACAAGCAATATAAAGAATAAAGTAATATTATGAAGAAAAACAATGCATAAGAAAAAGATGAAAAATTTCATTTTTAATGGCACTTAAAATTGTGGAATATGGCTGTAAGAAAAGTTCATGAATTCAAAAGAACAGGGGTAAGTCTATTAATATAATACTGCTTATGTGTTTATTACAATTTGATATTTAAAAATACTATCTTCAGGAAATCATCAAGAACTAATTTTACACAAGATAATTAATTTAAATTGAACATAAACTGTTGATTACCAAAGTAATATAGAACACAATGGACTGGTCAGAATAATCTCTTAACTTGAATTCTATAGAACATAAATAAGTTGCTATTGAGGGCAATTTTCTACTAGAGAACTGCTAATAACTAAGACAGAAGCTCTCCATGAAATATGCACTCATATCTCAATTTTTAAAAAATCAGGTAACGTATATAAAGATACAGCACCAAGCAATTATAAGAAGAAAAAAAAGAAAGAAAACCATTAAAAAGCATATTACTTACTAGGAAATCATATTACTTACTAAAAGACATCTGTATTTTTCTCTCTCAAGCAAATAATCATTTGTGACTCCTATGAGATAGTCATTTTGCTAGATTTCATATTGCATGCATTCCAATAATTTTTGTTCTAGTTTCTCTTTCTGTATTTTATTGTGGGTGTGTGCACATGCACACACAGAGTATACCAAAAAATAGGAACAAACATTTATTTCTTTAAATACTGCTATTAGACATATATTTCCGACCGTAAAGTTTCATCAAACACGGAACTGAAATATATGAAAGTACTTTGGCTTCTGTAGAAGAAGATAGTAAATAAATTTTTATATGGTCCCTAAAGAGAAAAAGTGCCATTCAGCAAATCTGTTTTTCCTAACATTCATCTACAAGGATACAAAACTTCATTCTCTGTAAAACTTCAGATATCAAGAGATAAACTTATTGACAAACAATTTTTTCCTGCATCTGATCAGTGATTGTGTGAGATTTGCATTGTAATTTTTAATACTAATATATATCACAAGATATTACTAAAACAGCAGAATGAGAATAT
>JAPMOQ010006612.1:3107371-3130650 GCA_026543055.1 Argiope trifasciata
AATATAAAAATGCATTTATTTACATTACATTTAAAAAAATTGTCAACTAATGCATTAATTTAAGTGTTTAAAAAGTCCAAAGTGTACATTTTCAACACCTACACAAAGTTGCATACGCAATTGAATCCCAAGTGATTTTGTACATGCTTTGTATCTTGAAAAATGATTTTTTGAATTCATCAGTAGATTGAAAGGAGAGCTACCAAAGAAATTTATCCTTTACTTCAGGCACTAAACATAACTGAGTATTTTTTTATAATTTAAGATATCTCAATTGAACATTCAGTATACTGTTATACAAGATGATAAAAGTTAAAGAATTTCTAAATAATAATAATGGCCACTGATGAACCCTTACACAAAAAATGGATTTTTACTATTTTAGGGACGATATTTTTAGAATTTATTTTTCTATCTCAATTAACGCCTACATTTGTATGCATAGCTTGCATTTTTTTAAAAAAAGATTTGATTTTATCTAAAAGAGTGTCTCAGTGTAAAATTCAAGACACTCATCATACAATAGCCCATTTAACTTTTGCAATAGTCTATGGGCTGTACAAATATTGCATGAATGATAGCCCTTAATTGAAATGATTACTACAAGTCAGTTTTGTAATGTAAATTTAGGATTGACCATTCATGAACTAGGATGAGGTCAACTTGAAAATTAAGCCATAATGCCAAATAAGAAATCCTTTGTATAACCACACCTTCTCGATTTATTTCCCAAGAAGCAACTATCCTGTAGTTTATAATGATGAAACTACTCTGTAAAACTACTCCCAGAGAATGCCAGGAATTTAAAAATTGTTTGTAATTTTCTACAACTAGATTGGGTATTATGGTTATTTGCAGCAGAAATTGCTAACATTACCAATTATTCAACATGCCATTCTAATAGAAAGCACATAAGTGCCAGCAAAGAATTTTATTTTCTTTCTCAGCATTCCAGTTCTTCTCTAAGATATCTTAAATTGTCAATTTTTCAAGTTTCTTTTCCTTGTTTTATAAAATGTCGATGTTGCACCTGTCGCCAATAAGAATGAACATTATGAGTTATTACAAAATTACTTTAAGCCATTACTTGATGCTGAATTATTATACAAATGTTTGCATATGGCAGTTTTTCTGCATTGAATAAATTTGGATTTCCGGAATAAATGATTTTATCAAAATTTGTGATT
This sequence comes from Argiope trifasciata, assembly GCA_026543055.1. Lineage (NCBI taxonomy): Eukaryota > Metazoa > Arthropoda > Arachnida > Araneae > Araneidae > Argiope > Argiope trifasciata. The sequence goes on from JAPMOQ010006612.1 coordinate 3,108,559, forward strand.
AGTTCCTCTAAACTTATAAGTATATTTCAATTAGCATCTCAATTTAAGAATAAGCTTTTGTTTTCTTTTTTGCTAGGGTGGCCATATTAATTTTTATTTTTGTAATGTATAATTATTTCTCTCAACAGAAGCTCAAGTGTTTTTATACAATTGCTCACTTTATTTAGTAAAACTATGTAGTTGTAAATATATGAACATGGTGCAATATTTAGAGAATTAAAAAATTGTTCCAATGTTTTAGGGAACATAGTACAAGGAAAGCAAATCTTACCAACTTTTTCAACTGTCAGAGAAATGAGGCCATCATCAATGTAAACTTTATTTCCAGGAACTAATACTTTAGTTATATTTTTATAATCAACATAGATAACATCTGCAGTGCATTTTTCTTGATAATCATCAATAGTCACAATTTTCACATTGGCATCTTTCTTTATTTCAACTTCTGCTGATGGACCCTAGATATTAAATGGAAGCATTTAATTAAAATAAATGATTTCATGAAAAATGATCAATTAAAGAGGAGATGCCCATTGAAAACAATAAAGATGGTGAAAAAACAAAAAGAGCCTGAATCCTAATAATTCCAATAATAATAATCCCTAAAAAAATACACTGTAAAATATGTTTAAAGAAACACAAAATGCTTATGCATGATTGTTACTTCTTTAACACAACAGCAAGAGTTTTAATTTTCTTAACCGCCTCCCCCCCCCAAAAAAAAGATCAACACATTACCCAAAAAATTGATCATCAAGGTAATTATTCATTAAAAGTTATTAGTACAATTTCAAATTCCTAAGTAAAATAATTTCATGAAGAATTAGTATCGGCTGCAGCATCTAAATGAAAGATATAGTTAAGATAGAAATAGTTATGTAAGGAGCAGTGATGTAATTATAGAAAGGCAGGGGGGGGGGAGATTCAGAATCAAGGTAATTTAATTTCCTTGGCATTGAAAAAAAATCCATTTAAATTTCATTATTAATTTACAAAACACTGTTAACTCACAATTTAGGATATCCTTAGATTCTTGGTTACGACGAACATCCTTTATAACAAAACTATTCCAGATTTTTTTTAAAACGAGTGTGGCAACATTCAGCCAACAAAACAAAATTTGAGCAAAAATTGATTATTGCAACATGATCAAGAGAAAAGATCGTGAAGTTGTAGTACTGACAAAAATATCAGAAAGAAAAGTATTTCAGTTAAAGGATTAATTTGCAAAGAAAATAATTAAAATATGCCAAATAAAAATTAGTATAACACTACAAAATCATCTAATATTATAAAAATGTGACTAAGTATCACAAAAATTGAAATCCTTTCATAATTAGTCATAATGATCAGTTTATCTAAAGGACACAAGCTATCTAGTTATAATGCAGGTGAGGAGAAAGAAAATATTATCATTTACTTTGACATAACCAGTTTAGAGAGGAGGGAAAAAAAGAATGCCAGGATTAGGGGTATACAATCTCAATTTTGAGCAATTAGATATTTTAGAGCATAATACAAATGTGCCTGCTATTTTGAAATAATTAACAGTAATTACACATTATGCTAAATAAATTTTAAAGTTGTCCTTTTTGCTGCTATATACAATTTCTATAGAAAGCAGTTGCACAAATCTCAATTATTTTTAACTTTCAGTTGAATAAACTGACAAATACATAGGAAATAAGCCGTAAAAAACTCTTTGGATACATTAAAGAACAAATAATTCAAACAAATCTTCAGCTACAATGACTATATTAAAATTTTAAATGATTAAACTGTAACTGTTAATATTTACATTATCATATCTGATTAAACTAGAATCAGCATATATAATATACTCATGAATAACACTATTCTATTTCAAAAATGCATGTTATCTTTTCATTAATATTTTCTGTCACTTGACATATAAATTAAAACAACTGAGAAGGTTAATCATTAGTTGATATAATATATATAATTATCTTAAACAAAAATACTTAAGTTTAGCAATATACAGGGAATATATATTACCCCGCAAAGAAGACCAGTTCTTATTTCGGGTCCTTTAGTATCTAAAGCAACAGCAACTGGATAAGAAGGTATCCCTTGCTGCTCACTTACGATTTTTACTGCCTCTCTGACATTCTTTATTGTACCAGCATGATACTATAAACAAGAAGATAATAATAATAGCAAATATTAAACACATACAATAATACAAATATCAAACATTAAAAGAACAAATAAAAATGCTTTTTCAAGAAAGTTTACATGAAAATACAAGTCTTCATGAAATTTTTAATATTCTATGAATGAGGATATTAAATTCACAAAATATAGAGATTACCATGAAATAAAATGTATATTATGAAAGAAAAATTATAGTACTTTATCTTTTATTACAGCAGTTGGTTATTACTAGTAAAAACTATCATACAGATTAGATTAACACATCCATGCACATTCCTTTAAATGATCTATGCCTAATTTAAAGTTTATAATATAAGAAACAAAAATAGAGCTTCCTAAATGCCACAATGCTTGCTTTAATACCAGAAACGAATTCACATTCTTTTTTGTACAGTAATATATACTGCATTCATAAAGTTTGGTTATATTCATATCTTCCATTAATAGAAGATAGTACATAGATGATCAAATGAAATGTTACTGTAATAATGTAATGCTAAATCAAGTATGTATCTCCATTCATTTATTCACTTTACCACCCGATAGGTAGTGCAAAGAAAAAAAAATAATTAAATTCAGACCATAAAAATATGTCATACATTTTTCTTTTCAAGTACTGTCTCAAACTTTAATACAGCCCGATTTGCTTTTATTCAATAATTTTGGCTGGGAACTCCTTATTTGGTTACAACTCGTACTACAAATACTAACACAGTTAATTGTATAACAATTCAAGAAGGGCTTTCCATTTTCAATCTATATATGCTTACTTTGATCAAACTTGTTCTTTGAGTGTTTCTGTCTCAGAAGAAGTATATGATAATGAACTGCTGCTTAATTTTTTTAAAAATACAATTTCACAATGTTTAATAAAAAAGATATAAATATGCTATTCTCACTTAACTTATTCTTTAATTAAAAACTCTCCAGCCAGAAGTCCCAATCAATTTGAAAATAAATTTTTTTAGCAAAATATCAAAAGTGAACATATATTGTTTTATTCTTGAAAGAAAATAACTCAATACTAGTTGGCAGAGAAAACATGCCAACAAACAGTATATTCAAATTTTATATTTAAAAAAATTGTTACATCAATGATTATATTTGTAAACTTGTATTCATAAATAATTAATAAAGGTATTTCAAAGTCAATTGAATTAATTTTTATGACAACTATATGTCAGTGATAAATATACTCACCTGATAATTATACACATTATCTCTGAAATAATTTTTAAAAAAGTAATGCAATTATGAAATTTTAGCTATTGAAAATAATGGACCAGAAAAATGGGTTATTTGACAAAAGAATTTCCAAGGAATACTAATTATCCTAGCCAGTTGCAATTTTACATCAATACAATGTTTAAATAATTAACAAAGTGACAATCAAGGTATCAACAATATAAAAGGTGAAAAAAATTCTTGGAAATTACATTATAATTTCAATAATGATTGACGAGATGGAACAAATTTCTGGAATGAAGTATAAAAAAAATCATAATTTAGAGGATGTATTTTGAACCTCAAACTTTTTAAAGTCAGCATTTATAAATGACATTACTATAAAGAAAAGGATTTTAAGATAAAATCATCCTGTACTCAGTAGAACAGATTTGAATTTTTAAATCAGATCTTTAAACTAAACACTATACTAATTGATAATTAACATTTAAGTCACCTTAATTTCATGATGTTATATGAAAATGTATTATAATTACATAATATCTAAAATTAACTCATTAATAAGATTTAGAACTCCTATTAGGTTACCATGCATAGGAAAAGAAAAAAAAAAAGTCCTATTAATGTAATTAAGAGGTTGAGAAAAATGTTAATAGGATAAAGGAAATTTTACTAAGTGTTAGTCACAAAACTCACATCATGCGTCCCATGGGAAAAATTCATTCGTGCAATGTTCATTCCTGCATTAATCATATCCACAAGCATGTTTACATCTCTAGATGAAGGACCTATGTACATATAATACATGAAGAAATATTTAAATAGTTTCTGATACTACCCATATAACAATTATTAAGGTCTAAAATCTCTTTCAAAAAAGTACTTTTTGGTAATCTGATTAAGAAAAGTATTATATATTGGCATTAAATAAAAAATGGTATTAATTAACAAAGGTTTAGTGGTAGTAAACTTTTAACAGTCACTTCTCTGTACATAAAAATTATGCTGTAATAAAAGTTAAAGAATCTTTTTGTATATCTTAAATAATGTTTAATGTATCAATATAATTTCATTCACTACATTAAAAAAAAATTACATTATATGATTTTTTTATTACAAATAAATACACAATTACATTTTAAATTGAAGAGTTAAAGTGATTCAATTGTTCACAATTATTTACTTTTAATACATGACCAACCACTAATATTTAATTCTTGAAATAAAAGTTCCATTTTATTTTTGTATTACTTGATTTAAATATTTTAGATTTTTTTTTCAATCTCAGTTCAATTTTGCTAATCATTGATAAATTAACTTTTAATACCTGTTAAATAAGCACTATTATTTATTCAATAAAAATTATATTAATTGATTTCATCTCAAAGTTATACATACTTAAGTCATCCTCTCCAGCATTTCAGCCTTTAAGTTATTCATTGCACATACAATTCATCTTACTTTCTATTTCAAATAGATTATTCTCATATATTCAACACTTCTAAAAGTTAACTATAATGGAGAAGAAGATATTTTTCAAACTAAATCTATTATTAATTTACAGAAATTTATCTTGTACATTTTCAAGCTTATCTTTATAAATAAAGCAATTATAAAATTATATTAAATGGTTAAAAGAGTTATAATAAGACATACATAACATACAGAACAGAAAATGGCAGATTAGTATTTTAACAAAGCATAGCAAAAATCTGAAAATGGAAAAAATTTAGTAAGTTTACACAAGATTCTGAAAATTAGCTTTTAAAATTGATAAAAACATTCATATGCATAATACAGATATGGATAACAAAGTACACTCACCAATAGTACATATAATGCCGGTCAATCGGCAATTAGAAGGAGGTGCATCAATATCTAAAACACTCAAATGATCTAGTAAAGTGTAATCTTGTTCTCTAACTTGTTTGACTGCTCTTGGATCACCCATCTTTAATTATCCCTAAAATATATGTATATATATATATATATACTCAGATGCAATTAAGAAAGCGAAAACTGAATACAAATCCTTACGAGTCCATACTTAAGTGAAAAATTAACTTGAAAAAAAAAAAACCCTTTGTGTCAAAAAATCTAAATTTTTTAAAGGGATTTTCAAAAGTATGTTTTGTATTTAAATAAAAAGCAAAATGATGAAAGTAAAGAAATTAAACACATTAACAAGTAAATTTTTACGAAAAGCTACAGCAGCAGATTCCAAAGTAGTTAAATGAAAAAAGAAAAAAAAAAGATATTCACTTAATTTTTTTTTAAATTAAGAAAGAAGAGAAATGTTGAGAAATTAAAAAATGGCAATACAATAAGATTCATTGATTTAAATGAAATTTTCTCCGGATATCGAAAAACTAAATAATATCTCTGAGGCAAATATAAACAATTTACTTAGTTTGAAAGTGACGTCTCAAGCAGCCTTAGGTTTTTGTTTCGAAATGCTGCTTTGCCGGTTAACAAGTTAAAAGAGCGGTTAATAAACGACGTCCTTCATCTGCCCTCAGATTCGCTCTCTTCTTCTGTAGCTCTATATAGAATTAATTCTTTTGGCTCAATTAATGTCGCGCTAGAGTTTGAAAAATATATCATAAAAGGTGATTGACAGTTTTTTGAAAGGTAAAAGTTTTTTTTTTTCCTTCAAGTAATTTACATCATGGATGTTCATGTCTGATTTGACATTTCATCTTTCTTTTTTTTTTCAATTCGCAGCATTAGGTGCGTACTTGAGTCAAAAGAACAAATATCTAAAAATTTCCTTGAATTTTCCAATTTTTTTTTACCATTATATTATATCTGATATCATCATCTTTGAACGGAGAATATAGACATTTATATATTTAAAACGTTCGGCCATTTTAATAATAAAAAAAAAAATATGAATTTTGTCCCGTTTTTTCATAAATGAAGCAAATATATTTTATTAATGGAAACTGCAAAGCTTTAAAAATAAAAAGGTAACGAAATTAAATGAAACTATATTCACTGCATTAATTATATAACTACTATCTTTCACCACGAATTCGTAAGCGTGGAAATTTTGATGTGTAATTATAATACGGTTTGATCAATTCCATAATTCCAATACCGTTTATAGCGTTTCAGCTATCTAGATGTAGCCTAGGGATGACGAATATTTTCAGAACGGTTATTACGTAACCAGTATCAGAAAGTCACAGATACCAGTGATCAGTACTTTTCATAAAAGGGTGTGATTCAAATCACACCCTTACCATGATCGTATCGTATTGTTGATATTTCAACTACAGCTCTTGCAATCACGGTAGAAAGTTACAATCGATACGATCTGTCCAATAGAAGCTCTCAAACAAGAATTTTATTATTCATAGGGATAGGGAAAGTCCCTTACACAATGATGCATTTCTTGGAACAGACCTCCCACAAATAGGGGTTGGGCGGGCAACGGAACCTATTGGTCACATGTAGACACGTTTCTCCTTTCACAAAGAGTCGTAGTTCTGAGCTGTTCCGGTCTTATCGCAAGATAATGACTATTGCTGGAAGCAATTGCGTGGCTGGTCTTATTGTACGAAAACAAGATTTCTTTCGCACTCAAGTCTCCGCAGAAAGATTTTTTTTAAAAAACAAGTTTTTACTGGTATTCAGCACTTTGTAATAATTTCATATTTGATATCCTTAAATAAATATAAACACCATAACCACTGTTAATACTGCATTTTTCTATATTTTCATGATTGCAACCATTTGATATTCGTATAATTAAATTTTCTGTGCTTAATTAGCATGAGAATACCTTTGCACGGAATGATAGCTCGTGTTTTTTTTAAAGCTCTTTTAAAATTAAAAGGGATATTTTAAATAAATTGCTAATGATAAATTTTTCCTCGTGAATTTTTTAAAACATCTTGGGCAATACAGAAATTCGTCCAAATGTGTGTGTGTGTGTATATATATATATATATATATATATATATATATATATATATATATATAATTTATAACAGAAAATCTAAATGCTGGCGTCACGTATATATCAATACTTTTGCTTATATAACATCAATTTTATCAATAAATTGAATTGAGTTTATGATTATTTTTGTTAGGAATGTTAAGAGACTGGTAACATCGTAAAAATCTTTAACACCGCAAACTCTCTTTTTTTTTAAAAGTTTATCAAAGAAGATATGTTTCTATATATAAACAATAGATTAATAAAATATTTTTTCTAAAAAAAGGAATTTCAAAGATTCTGTATTTATTTTACAATATTTTCAAGCATTTTTTTGTTGATTTGCAAATGAGAATATTCATTAAAGGATAAAACCTGTGTGGATCAATGAGATAGATGTATCTTTTGTAAAGAGCAGCAGGATTTTTAATTCCATGTCTCTATGCACATTCTAATTCAAAATAATCCAGATAAATGCTTCAAAGATGCGTGGGCAATAAATTATATTTGAATATTCAAAAGTATAGCATTCATAATTATGCCTTGAAATAACAATCTGTTGTTTACTCGTATTAAATAAGGGATTATATATTACTTCACTTATATTTTGTTACTGATAGGTTTGTTACTTATGAAACGAGCCTACAATTGCCCACATTGGGGCAGTAACAACCTTAAAATTTGCGGGTTCAAAACTGGAAAGCAATTTTTATCAGTACTTTATTATTATTATAATTAAAAGCAATCTAACAGTCTAATACTACCATTAATCTTTGCAATTAATGTAAAGATCAATGATAGTGTTTACCTCTCTACTTTCTCTTATGCATATGTTTATGCAGTGCAGCGTATCCGTATTTCTTTATACTGTTAAATAGAATCAAGTAAGTATGAAGCACGTCTTCCTATCCTTTTAGATTGGAGCGAAAATTGGATACGTGTTTATAATAATGATGTCAAAGCAAAGCAATTTCATTTATCCTATTTTTAAATGATTAATCAAACTCTCACGAACAGACAGACTGACGGATAATCACTCCTTTTACAAATTATATTCAAAAAATTAATACAATTATATATTTTGATAAAATTGCAGGATATATTTAACTTATCTAGTTGCTTTTGTTTTTAGGTATCATGTTCACTTATAACCGATTCTGCAAATTTTTAGTGTATATTTAAAATTTTGACCATTAGATATGTCATCAATGATCACCTGCTCTCCGTACTTTTTAAAAGAAAATTTAGACATTATAAACTTACCGAAATTTATGGGGAATAAAATACTCTTGCATAATATCTTAAAAGAATTGTTTGTTCATTTTAGCTGCATTTGAATGTTTTTAAAAATACCAATTTCATTGAATGTGAATTTAAAGTGGTGGAAATAAACGAGAGAAAAAATTGCGATAAAATGTCGATTGTTTTAAGTTTTATTAAGACTTTAAAATCATTTGAAAAGTATACAACAAAAATAAATTCTGGATAAATGTATTTGATATGCATTTACATTGGTACAATTCATAAGGTTTTGAGTTGTATATTTCATTACTTAGAATCATTTAAAAAAGAAAATGTAATTATTTTTCAATAGAGAATAATGATTATAAACAATATTGAATTCTGATAAAACAGCTATGAGATTTTTTAGGGCCTGGATAATTAATATCTAAATAGCCAATTATGAGCCTCTAATACATTTTTTTAGCTGTCCAACCAATTTTCTGACTAATTTTTGCTAAAAATACCTAGAAAAAGTTAAGAAAACAATTCTCCTATGCAACGATTTGCAAAATGATGTTATCAACTGTCGGGGTTTGACTAAACAGAACAGTCGTCTCATTCACTGTTCTTAGAATCCCTTAGACTTTGAAGTAGTGCACAATAAACGAAAGCGATCACATTTGGCTTGAATGTCCTTGAATTTGGCCTTAACTGTCCTACCCTTAGGGACTCTTGACCCCTCGTAAATTTGGGGGAACGCAAAAATTTGCCCAACTCTTTTGCAGTGCTTCTCGTTTGGAAAACCGATGCGTTTTTATGACACAAGTCTCGCATCCCTAACTTTTCAGAAGTTTCACATGTAGAATGAAACCATCCAGATCGAAGATGGTAATCTAATTGAAAGAAATCTCCATGAATCTCAAGGCATCTACATAATTTTCAATAAAAAAAGGCTCTCTTCAGCAGAATTTTTTAAATAATAAATTTTGCAATAATTTAATTTAATTTAACTTAACAACAAAAAAAGAGTATCATTTAAGATATTCCTGCCCTTCAAATATCCGGTTTAGTCAGTGTCAATAAATGATTAATAAAAAAATAGATTAAAACAAAATATAATAAATAGAACAAAAAGTTTTTTGTTCATTTTTTTACTACAAAAAGCTACAAATCTTTTTTTATATCTTAAGCACAAAATAAATTAAATCATTCATGAGAACTGCCATAAAAAGCACAAAATATCGATTTTTTTTTTTATTGGCAAATGTCTCATTGATCGGCTGAACGTTTTTCAACGAGTAAATCCTCCTGAATTTTGATACAATTAGTTGACGAAACTGCATATCAATGATTGATAACCGATTGCTGTCAAAAGAAAGTAATTGGTCTTGAAATCCTACAGAGAATATCTGCTGGAAACCTGAAATTGTCTCAGACCAATAATATATGTAAAGACGCTGTTATTGCAATAAAATTTACGTATTCTATCATTTTCGGTTTCGCTTATAAGTTTAAATAGAGATGTGAATTTTCAAGTTTATGAATTATTTCTATTACTTCGTACTGTTTATTCAAAAAATTCAAAATGAATTTAAAAAGAAAAAAATGAAATTTCTTTTACACAACAATGCAAGGAAAAAAAGTATTGGAATTTTGCGTAATAATTAATAAAAATTTTGGGAGATTAAAAACAAAACAATGGCTTTGAAATTCTTTTATAAGTTAGATTCATAAGACATTTGAAATTATTTTTTGTTTATGGAATACTTTGAAGTGTTAGAAATGACGCCTTCTTAAATGATATAGAAAAAATAACTTTTTTAAATTATTTTTTCATATAGAATTAAAAAGTCAATTTTTCTATAAGAATTAAGATTTAAAATGTGAAAGCAGTAGAAAAGTATTATTTAGAGTAAAATTTCGTCCTGCCACTTTTACCCCCCCCCCTTTTTTTTAAGTGTGTTAAATATGAAACAACGCAACGATTCAAAATGCTTGCTGATTGAAATCGGCGTGTGGATAAAGGTTTGCGGAAAATCAGCAGATGATTTGAGCTTGGGAGGTCCGTCCTTTATTCGCCCTTCCCCTGAGTTACTGGGCCCCTTACCACCTTTTATGACTCGACTTCCGGGAAAAAACACTATCTGAAAAAAAGAATCAATATCTTTCGTTTAAATAGGCAATTACTAAACACACGTGAAGACTTCAATATGTTTTTCCCACACCAATTTTTCTGATATTTGCAGTTTTATTTTGTTTTCGCCTTTTCAAGTTTTTGCTTTAAATAAAAAAAATTGTGACCAGAATAATCTTATTTTATTGTTAACCATATCTTAAACTAATAATTTTTTAAGAATGTGTTAAAAACCGCTGCAGATATATTCGATTAACAAATCTTGATTATGATTATTGTAGATTTAAATTTAAAATGTTTTTAAACTATAACTTAGATTACTTAATGTAAAAAAATGAATAACAATAAAGCTAAAACTTTGTACTTGAATCATAGTCATCAATTGTCCCATTTAAATAATTTGCCTTAAAATAGGAAATAAACTCATTACTAATAATGCTACCTCTATCATTCCACCTGGCAGCAAATCAAATCGCTTTTTAATCAATTGCGAATTTATTTATTTAGTACTCATAGGCAATACACAGAATGAGACCACTTTTTCTGATAAATTGGTCAATTATTTTTATATTTATTTTGTTTAAGTTGATTTTTTTATTTCATTAACTAAATAGAAATACATTTTTTTATTGATTTATTAAGTCTCTAGATTTTCCGGATTCGCATCTGCACAACAGTATTGAGACAAATTTTTTAATTACATTTATTCATTATTCACTTGTATCCAAATCATTCCTCTATGTATATCAGAAATATTTTCGATAATTTTTACGCAATATTTATATTACAGAAATACTATAATAGAAATAATAAGACTGACACATACGATAAATTGTTACTTATGCTAGTATTTTGTAAATTTTAGAATTTGTATTTTTTAGTTACTTATTATTCAACTAGAAAAAGGAAATTCTTTAATTTGACCTGCTTGTGGCCTTTTCTCATCCTAGAGACATTAGGACACTGCCTCGCTTGACTTGTCGGAAATTTTGTAATTTTTTGTTTGTAAAATTTGTAAATTTTGCAAGTTTATTTTAATGACTGACTGAATTTAGATGTTTTTATTGAGTGCCAGTGCTTTGCACTTCTACTCAGTATGATAGACTGTGGTACCTGATTTGGAAACCCTGAGCGATTGCTAATTATGCACTTTAGATTTGGTCACAGGACCGCGTGATTTAACATTAAGAAAGAGATTTTTATAAAAGTTGCAAGCAGCAAGTGGTGGGTGGTGGTGGTACAAGGATGGAGTTATTTTAATGTGGGTTTTTTTATATATGATCGAATAAATATTCAGTTTAACTTTCAAATGGTTCTAAATAACATAAATAATATTTTGTTATTTTTATTTTGTTCAATTAATAAAGTACTTCTAAAAAATTATGAATAACAGCTAAAACGTTTTATTTTGTGTTCGTTGAATAGCCTTTTACTTCACTTATTAAATTTGACATTATTATATAATCTATCACATAACATTAAAATCATGGTTTTTAATATGTGCCAATGCACATTTTTGCAAAGTAAAATTTAAGATCTTAAAAACTTTTTTTAGCCTAGAAACTAAATATTTCATTAACAGCCAATTGTATGTTTTCAGTTTCAAACAATTATTTTATGTTTGCTCCGAGATTGAGGTTAAAATTATCATTTACCTGAAATTTTTCCATCAGTAATTAATTGTGGTTAAGGGCTCTTAAAACTTCATAAAGAATTAAATATAAAAACTGTGCGACGTAAAAGTAAATATGATTTCCTTTTTCTTGTATATAGAAAAAAGTAAGTGCAAAGGAAGCAAATAAATATGGGTATAACAGCAAGTTTGTTATAATTTAATTTTAATACAGTTGTGCATTATAAAATATTTTTACGTAGCTATTTTTTTATTGTAAAATCAAATTACTATTTCCTTCAACTTAAAACTGCAAGGGAACAATTCCCCGTATTGACTCTCGTGACCTTAGCAGACACCTTGGAAAGATAAGAATGGGTATCATTTGATCCCCTGATAATTCTAGGAAAGGAAAGGAAATACCAGGAACAAAAAACATTCTTTTCATGCAACCTCAGAGAATGCCCCATCTCCTTCACTGAAGGCGCAAAATCCTAACATTTCATTAATTACAAAATGTTAATTATCAAAATAAAAGCATCCTCAAATTGCCAATTTTAAATGTTAAAATAAATGCAATACAATTATTTTTTTAAAATCTAGCATATTTCTTAATTATGTTTCATATAATTTTTTTACAAATTGTGTATATATATAATTATAAATATAATTACAAATTATAATTATATTTATAATATATATTATTTTGCTAATATAAATGATAATTATAGAAAAGTGCAGAAATAATTCATATTTTAAAGGAAATATATAATTTCAAAATACTCTTCAAAAAACCATAAAAGTTTTAAAGATCGTAATTTGTAAAAATATTTTACTCCCTTTGTGTATTTTACCCTCTAACACATTAATCCAGCAGATGCTAGCATGAAACTCATTCCATTTATATAATTTCCGAAAAAAAAAATCTTACTGTTGCTTAATATTTCAAATATAGATTTAAAAAATAATTTACAAAAATGATACTATGTTTTGTTTATTCATTAAGAGTGCAACAATCAAACTAAGTCTGTTAGGCTCGTTTATATAATTCTCATAGCACAAAAATATGGTTCACAAAAATTTAAAATATAAAACTAATAACGCCCACGATTGGTTTTTGTAAATTATTAATAACTCTTTAATAAATCCATTGAGTTAAATACAATATTATTTATATTTGTTGTTTCCATACAGATTACTGAAAATTGAAAGCTACTCTAACCAAAATGATAAATCAGTTAATAATTTAATACAGTTGAATTCAATAACAGAAAAGGAATACCACATAAGAAATTACCATCCCACAACGATGCGATTTTATCATTATCAATAAATGATAAACAGAAAGTTTTCTTCAAATATTTACTACAAAAAGATAGAAAGGTTTTTTTTATAAATGTATCTTATGGATGAAAAGAGTTAAAAGGCTCTAGATGTCAATCGTAATAAAACATAACAATAAATTAAGATATGTAACTGCATCTACCCCTAGTAAAAGTTCACTCCTGAGTTCCCAAAGAATTATCTGACGAAAAAACGCATCAATCAATGTCAAAGATCCCATAGAGAACACCTGCAGTCAGAAATAACCCCCGAAGAAATAGGAGGAAACGGAAGAATGTCCCCAGCAGGAGGACAATAAACATCAAACCAGATTTTCAACTCCAGACCAGCCATTCTTCCCATCCCCTTAATTGAACCGTAAAAGGGAAATGGAGAAATCTGTGAATGGATCACTTTACTCATAGAATTACAAAATCATTCGAAATCGCATATCACTGTAATTGGTGCTATTCACGGGAAGTGTTTGTAAGAGTGGAGTAATTGCTTATTTTGTAGTATTTGTGATTTCTTGACTTCAGTGATTTCTTGCTTGACAATATGAGTATCCGATAGAGATAATTCTTGATTGCCCGTGAAGTAACCTCCTTTCGGCATTCATTTTACAGGCGCCATCTGTTTGCAGAATATAGAACTAAAGTAAACATTTTAAGAAAGGATACTTTTTAATTTCAATTTTTTTTAGAAAATACTTAAATCCAATGAATTAATTAATTAAATGGTTGTGAGAAAAAATCAAGCTTAAAACTTTATCTCAAATAGATAAATTTTCAATCCTACATTACTTAATAAATGAAATATTAATTATGATTAAAAAAGATTATTTATTCTAATTAGTAATTTTTAATTAAAAGTGTGATTAAAATAACAGTTATTTGGAACAAATATTTAAAAATAACAATAGCAAAAATATTTGTTATTAAAAAAATCGTGGATTATGCATCCCTAATGTAGCCTGACGCTCTGATTCCTTAATTCTTCTAAATTCTGCTTGAGGATTCGACTACTCTCTACTTCTAGTTACTCTCATAGGCCGAGCTTTATTACTCCTTTTCGAAAGATTATATTTGCGTTTTCTGGGCAATTTGAAAAACTATCAAATAATAACAAATAAAAAAGATTAAAACTATCCCAAAAAACAATGTACTTAAAACTATAAATATATATGAAAAATATATAGCATAAAAGTACAACTTACCCACTTTTAAAATATACAACTAACCTAAAAACAGTTTATTCACAGTGTGCACCTGAAATAAAACAAAACTGCAAATCAAGTCCGTATTTCTTTGAAATCAAGTTCAATCCATTTTATTTATTGACCGAGATTGAGATAGCTACAACACTATTATAAACATAATTTTTAAACTTTTAATTTACATGAAAACACAGTTGTCAACAATCACGCATGAACTTTCAACGCCAGTTGGCGTAATGCAAATGTCTGACTTTCTTTCCCCAGTTGAGGTAACGCAATGCAGATTCGAAAATTATTTACTGTCTGTCCATCACAAGAGCTGTTAGACGATCGTCTGATTGTAATGATTGTTAACGGAACGCCTAGCCCATCGAAAAGGGGCAAAATCTCCGTAAATGGCATGATAGTAGTAGCCTGGCAGTCGTTGTTAGTCGTCATCGTCTCCGATGTTATCTGGGATGAGAACGACCGTCTTAGATGACGTGGTTTACGGAGCACCTAGCCCTTCAAGCTTGGGGCTTGATCTCCGGTATTGAGTTGATTAGAGCGAGGCCTGGCTTTAAGTAAGTGCCTTGATCATCTTCGATGAGACCTGGAGGTAATGAGAACGATTGTCTATGTTTACGGCGGGAGTTATAGAAACAGGTTACTGTAGAAAGAGTTTATTTTGCAGAGGTAGAAATTCATTCAAGTGTCTTGCGTTGGCATGTTTAGCGCCAAACTGGCGATATTCTGTATAATTGAATTGAATTTTTGAAAAAAAATTCAAAAAAAAAAAAAAAAAGAAATCTCAAAGATGAAATTTATTTGAGTACTCGGAATGTTGAAAATATCTGATATTCCTGTTATAAATATATAAAGAATAAAGCAAATCAAATAGAAAAACTGGATAATTATTTAAATGTCCAACGATTGCGCTAGAAGAAAAAATTAAGAACTAAAACATGACAAAAAAATTAATCGCCATCATTTCATTTGATTTAAATTTATATAAGTTATTAATAGAAAATTCTCCGTAGAAAACGCGTCTATCACAGAAACATTAACATAATTAATCGTAATTATTTCATGATTTTCATAAAAAGTTGCTTTTTTTCTGTTATTTCTGTTATAAAGTAAAATGTTCATATTTAAATATGCTTGAAATTTTTAAAAATTTATATTTATTTTTCTGATATATATATATATATATATATATATACTATTTTCTGAAACACAAAATTAACAATTACCATACTATCAATTTTCAGATTTTAAAAAATCAAACATTGATTTGTAACTTATTTTGAACATGCATAAGCTTTCTACAGTACAATTAATCTTGCAAAGTTTACATGTAAAAATATTCTGAATTTGAAGGTAACTCAAGTGTTCATTCAGGCACGTGCCAGATGTCCCGGACTTAAAAGAGGCTAAACAATAAACCCAACATCGATTTACTAGCTCATTAGTACATTTTTAGTACACTATTCTAAGGAAATCTCGGTAAAAATTCGCTTTTGTATTTTAGATTACTATTTATTCGTTTCACCCGGCTTAAAAAAGAAATAAAGTTCTTTCAAAGAAAACATTTTCTCACGAACTGTCAATTCAAATAACAGAGTGATAAATGAGCTTTTCTTTTCAATGTTGATTAGTAATCATGAGTTCGAAGCAATAAAGGATCCACAAATTCCTGCGTGCATTTTATCATTTCGGGGTTGAAAATTTTTCACTCCTAAAGTTCATCCTATTTCTGTTAAAAACCCATCAATGTCGTTTGAGAATACTTATCTGTCACCGTTTTATTATCACTATCAGTGCACCTGAATAGATGAAATCTCGTTAATAAGTTTTTAGATTCTTGGAATCATATTTTCGAAGGAAAGCTATTGAAACAACAGGAAGGCGAGAAAACAAGCCTGAATACTAAATGTGTATAATTTTTATTGAAAAGAAATAAGAAAAACTCTGTCTATAATATAGTATTTTCTTCATACCATTACATAGATGAATAATATTTCTCAATAAATATTTAATATGATTACTTCTTAACTATTGTATATATTCATTCAATTCCAGAAAAGGAACTAAATCTCTAATCTCTAAATATTTTTATATAGCATAGTAGAATCGTTATTTTTAATTTCAAAGTAATTCTTTTTTCTTTTAAAACTGTAATACAATTTCTCTTATTATTATTTAACACTAAGAAAAAAAGATTAGAACAACGGCTCCCCCCCAACCTCGCCTTTTTATCTCGACAGTGATTGTGATAGGAGATAACTGAATTATACCAGTAGATTTAAGGAAATTATTCAATACTTTCGATGGAAATAAACACTGAAATGTAAAATATACTTCTTAAAAAAATTAAATTCAAAGTTCTCTCCAAGAACATTTTTTAAACAAATTTTCAAATAAAGAATTCAAAATTAATAATCAATTAATTTTACTAATACAAACAGCTGAGTATAATTTGCTTTAAAAGTTTCAATTGTTTATTGTTTTATAAATATGATCTTGAAATTGATTTCTATATTTTCCAGTTCCATACATCGATCAATTCAAAAGGTGGTCTTATTTATGTTAAAAAGTTATGTTCTAATTTAGGACAAGTATTTTATTAAATTTCAGTTCATAACATTGCAAAAAAGGTACCAGAAAAAGCTATAAAAGTATGTTAAGATATAAATTTTCAAAAAAGCCTTCAGTTTTAGTTGAAAGCCATACAATACTTTTATAATTATATTTTGCTTCACTTAATGTAAATCATTAAATAATAATAAAAAAATGATAGTGTAATCATTTAGTATAAAATAGAAAAACAAGATGAATAGAAAGATGAATAATAAATTAATAAAATATAAAAGAAGTAAACTAAGCGAATATAAAGATCGTGCACCTGCGACTACGAGAAGGGAGATGACGAATGAACAAGTTTTTCGTATCGCTACAGATTGACGCCAAGAAAAAGAATACCCTCCCCCCCCAGACTTCTGTCCGATTCCACCCATTCAAAATGGATCTTCTCTACCGAAGCTTGTTTCTACAGCGCCCGCCGTAAATATAGACGATCGTCTAGCAGAGTTCTTGGGATGGACAGACAGTATTTCCTTTATTCTGTTTTCTTTTAATTTAAAAGTACTTCAGAAGAAACTCGAAATATCGATTAATTAACAATATTTAATTTTAAATATATCAAACCCTAAGTAAGTAAACGGAATCGTTCGAAATCATGCTAAGCCTAACCTCATTACTGTTGGAGGAAAAAACTAGAGCTTTACTCATCTTTGGCGGCATTTGGTCTCAGATTTTTGGCGCGAAAGTTAGTTTTTAATTAACCCTCTAAGGGTTCCGCACGTAATTCGACGTAGCCCGAAGGTGTCTTAAAAGCGTGCTACTCGTATTTCGACGTAGGGTAAGGAAGAACGCAGGTTCGTTTTGTACGGAAAATCACGTTGGGGGTATACTGTTCGAGTGTTTCCGACGCAATTCAACTTCGTCCGTTCCCCCAACAAGATTGACCTCTCTATGAATTGTAGGGGAGTCAATACAATGAATGTTTTACTGCAGTTTATGGATGTAGCAGGATCTAAGGGTCCGAAGATTGCTTTAGGTATAGGACATTGTGATGGTTTCTTCGTTATGAAGAAAAGAGAGCTCGTTCAAGAAAAGAGGAACAGGTGTTTTCCCCCTATTGTGTGTCCGATAGTGTTCTATGTAGACTCAGATTTAAATTGTATTTCGTTTCAATAGCATTTGTATGATATAACATTTAATCGAGATGTTGTTTTAAAGTTCCATTCAATTATTTTTCTTGATATAGTTTTATGTCCACTTGTGTTTAAACATTAAAGTATTAAGAACTCGGAAGGGATATATTTGAAAATTGCCTTCGATATATAATTAATTTAACAAAATATATTTCTCAGACTTATTTCAACTATTTTTATAATGCAAATTTATACTTTTTACGCTAATCTCTACCACCAATTTTTTTTCTTCGCTCAAAGTAAACAAATACAACTGAATTTTGTGTTTTAAAGCAGTCTAAATTTCAAAAAATATAATAAAGTACATTGCTATATTGTTTCTATTTTCATATTTATATTGTATAAAAACAGGGAATTGTGCGTCCGATTTTCTATAATGCGATTCCTTTTTAAAGTTCTTTACCGAACTGAATAAAGTAATTTCTTTCAAATTCATAAAAGGAACAATAAGAATATATATTTTTTAAATTACTTCTATTCGAGAAGTTATTAACATTAGTTTAGTTTTTAATATTTACCTTGTTATTAGTAAGAGTTTAGTTGTTAATAATCAATGATTAGTATTTATACTTTGTTGTAGATGAAAAAAAGTAGCAAAATAAGTTGGATTAAATGTATGAATAATTTTGTAACGGACATTAAGAGACTGATTCATCTTTAACAGCGTAAACTGTCTTAACATATTTTTTTCGATAGTTTTTCAACGAAGATACATTTATTTGATAAAATAATGGATTTATAAAATCTAAAAAATATATAAATTTCAAAGATTTTGTATTTATTTTAGACTATTTTGAAGTATTTTCTTTCTTTTTTATTTGGTTGATATGCTACTGAGAATTCTTCCTTAGAGGAAAAAAACTGTATAAATAAAAGAAATAGCTTTTGATAAATCTTGTGTAAAATGCAGAACGATTTTTAATTATATGTTTTCATAGAACATTCTTATGCATAATAAGGCTGATAAATGCTACAATGATGCATTGACAATAAATTATTTCTGAATCTTTAAAAGTGTAAGATTCATAGTTATGTCTTAAAACCACAACCTATTATTTACTTGTATTAAATCAAGAATTATGTCTTATTTCACTCAGATTTTGTTACCGATAGAGGTGTTATTTATTTAATAACTTCATAAATTGCACAATTTGATGCAGTATCAACCTTAAAAGTTCCGGGGCCCCAAATGGAAAGCAATTTTTATCAATACTTTATTATTATTATTATGAAAAGCAATCTAAGGATTTACAACCAAGGTAAATATCAATGTTAGTATTTACTTCTCTACTTTCTCCTATGCATACGCTTATTCAGGGCAGCTGTATCCGTATTTCTTTGTACAGTTGAATAGAATGAAGTATAAATTAGGTGCATCTTACTAACTTTTTAGATTGGATTGAAAATTCGATACATATTTGTAATAATGATGTCAAAGCAAAAAGAGCCAAATTTCATTTATTATTATTATTATTATTTTGTGCCTGATTTTAATCGAACACTCACGAATGGACAGATTAACAGATAATCACTAAAGTTACAAATTATATTCAAAAAATTAATACAATTCTACATTTTGATAAAATTACAGGATACATTTAACTTATCTAGTTGCTTTTGTTTTGAGGTATCGTGTTCCTGTGTACACGGTCAGATAGATTTCCCACCATCTTGTTTCATCTAATATTTGTGATAAGATTACATTTAGGTTAATAACAATTAATTTATGACAACTGAAATACCTTGACGTTAGAGAAAGAAAGAAAATAAAAGTTCTCTTAATACTATGACCGAAATGATTAAAAGGGTACATGCTCTGCCTTTTTAACACTTGCTATTGAATTGAGAGGATGTTAAAACAAGATTAATAAAGTGGTTTAAATGGTTGAAAAAAGGGTTTAAGCCATATCCAATATGCTATATTAATCTAAAATTTGTTTTTTTAAGTTAATTATATAAAGAATTATTTGTTATGCCAATTTTCCAAACATTTTTACAAATTTCTAAAAAAGACTGAATTTTTTAATGCACTACATTATGTTTAAATATTACATTTTTTTAAATCTGCTTTTTAAGGTTTTTTTAAAAGTTGCATTAATTTCCATATATGTTTCTTAATACATTAAGAGTCCAATATTTATTACTTTTTAATCTCAAATGTATTTAGATTTTAAATTCCCAGAACATATTGCAATATTTTCATAGTTCAGCGTTAAAAGAATTTTTGAAAAAATGCTCATTTTGTATGAAACTCTATTTAAATACATTTGAGATTAAAATGCTCATTTTACATGAAACTCTATTTAATCGAAGTTTTTACTATAGAGAGCATCTACTCCAAATAAATAAATATTTATAAAATAAGTAAAAGTCTACTAACTATGTTATCAACCTAGGATACTTTCAAATACCTAGGATACTCTAATAACTAGATTTTCGAATGATTTCAAAACTTCACCTATATTATAGATATAAAATCGCATGTCCCTCATCACTTTTCTTCAAGAGAAATATTAAAAAATTTATGTTTATTCGCTGTATATTCACTAGATACGTCATGCAGCTGAAATTTAAAATTATCCCCAAAACATTTTGAAGATCAAGCAGCCCCAACCATTAAACCAATTTTTATTTGATATTTAAACTTATCGCTATTATATATGTCATCGACGATTGCCTGCTCTCTGTATCTTTTTAAAGAACATTTTAGGCATTATATAAACGTACCGAAATTTATGAGGAATAAAATACACCTGCATAATATATTAAAAGAATTGTTTGTTCGTTTTAGTTGCCCTTTAAGTATTTTTGAAGATGACAATTTCATTGAATGTGAACATAGAGTAGTGTAAATAGATGAGAGAGAAAAAAAATTACAATAAAATATCGATTGTTTTAAATTTCATTATCGCTTTAAAATCATTAGAGCAGTAAACAACTTCAAAAATAAATTCTACTTAAATACATTTGATATTCATTTACTCTAGCTCAATTCATAAGGTTTTAAGTTGCATATTTCATTTCTTTGAATCAATAATAAACAAAGATGCCATTATTTTTCAAAAAAAAAAAAAAATGTTTATATACAATATTGAATTCTGTTAAAATTGCTACGATGCGTTTTAGGAATTGGAAAATTAATACTTAAGTAATAAATTATGTGGCTCTGAAATGATAAATTTTTTCAGCTGTCCAAACAATTTGCAGAGTTGTACTAAATTTTTTTTTCATTATAATAAAATGTGGCATTTGTTCTAAAATATAGTACATTATTTCAATATTGCTATTTAATGTATTTCAGATTAACATAACTATTTATAAGTCATTCTAATTTTTAAAATATGCAACTCTATTGTAAATGTTGCTTGCTTGATAAAGAATATTACAATGATTTATTTAAAAGAATAATAAGAGACTATGAAGACAATTTTACTCTACAATGACTGCTCTCTCTCATATTATTATTACTCATCTATCTCATATTATCTCTCGCAAAGTGATGTTATATCATTGATCGTGTTTCAA
>JAPMOQ010006612.1:3148582-3199041 GCA_026543055.1 Argiope trifasciata
GTGGTCAGATGAGTCCCGATTTCAGTTGTTACGAGCTGATGGTAGAGTTCGAGTGTGGCGCAGACCCCACGAAGCCATGGACCCAAACTGTCAGCAAGGCACTGTTCAAGCTGGTGGTGGCTGCATAATGGTGTGGTCTGTTTTTACATGGCATGGACTCGGTACTCTGGTGCAATTGAACCGATCATTGACTGGAAATGGTTATGTTCAGCTGCTTGCAGATCACTTGCAGCCATTCATGGACTTCACGTACCCACACAACGATGGGATTTTTATGGATGACAATGCGCCATGTCACCGGGCCAGAACTTTTCGCGATTGGTTTGAAGAACATTCCGAACAATTCCAGCGCATGATCTGGCCACCTAGATCGACTGATATGAATCCCATCGAGCATTTATGGGACATCATCGAAAGGTCCGTTCGTGTCCAAACTCCTGCACCATCCACACTTTCGCAATTTCGGACGTCTATACAGACACATGGCTCAATATTCCTGCAGAGGACTTCCAACGACTTGTGGACTCCATGACACGTCGAGTTGTTGCACTTCGCCTGGCAAAAGGAGGACCGACACGATATTAACAGTCATCCCATGACTTTTGTCACTTCAGTGTATATTATTTGTATATGTGTGTGTGTGTGTGTGTGTGTGTGTGTGTGTGTGTGTGTGTGTGTGTGTGTGTGTGTGTGTGTGTGTGTGCAATGATATTCTGAACTCTAATTTTAATTCTAATTAATTACAAAAGTTTTATCTTAATTTAGCTTATAGTAACTTCATTCATAGAAATATTCTCTTATTTCCTGATCTCCTTCCACTTTTTTCAATTTAATTAATTCAAAAGAAGCTTTGTAAAATGCTCAGCCGGCAATTCACACGCTTTGCATGAAGAGACAGAAAAATGTCCAGTAAGCACATTCTTTTAAAAAGATCCCTGTGTTTTCCTTATCAAAATCGAATGTGAAGTTTATCAGAATTTTTATTCAATCGTTGCTCAAGTCTCTTAAAAAAATCTAATAGAAGCAAGTTGTATTTGGAAAGATTCACTTCAATAGATCTTAAGAGGTTAATTTATTAAGGTTTTTGTGACTTAAAACCCAAATGAAGAAATATTATTTTAGTGTTTAAGGTAGCAAACTTCGAAGCCTTCAAAAGAATGTATCTATAAAGATGAAGATAATTACAAAATTAGTGATTATTCGTATGTTTCAAGAAGTATTAGAGATATCAGATATTAGCTTATTGAAAATAAACTACACTGTTCAGAAAAATTAAAGGATAGTTCAAATTTTCTTTGATAACTTTGTGATCATTTCTTCTAAAGTACGGAAAATTGAAGAGCACGGGTAATATTGCTTCGTAAGTATCTCTTCAAGAAGTAAGACATCTTTTTAAGAAATGATGTAGAATTCTTCATTAATCCTCAAAGATATAGTACTTCGTAGACAATCAAAGCTGCTATTTAAGGAAATTATCCCTTATTGACAGGGATTTTACTTTATTAAATTCTTCCGGAATATATCAAATATTTATTATTTTGTAAAGACACCAATGTTTATTTCGTTTTCGTCCATAGGCTTTATATTATATATATATATATATATATATATATAATATTATGTTTTCAGCAGTATATTCAGGCAATCTAGTTAAATCTGTAGAATTTCCTTCTAATATTTCATTTCTATTTTTTATGCTTATTTAAAATTTTAGAAACTAAAGAAGGTAATTTGATTAGCTTAATAGATTCTTACAGGAATGATTTTGTTTTGTGAAACAACCGAACACCAATTAGGTAGTGAAGCGATCCTGGAGAGAGCTGACGCTGCTGTAATTCTTAAAGGTTTGCTTTTTGCTCTAAGATGTTTTAACAGTGCAGGAGTAATACCACATTCTGCAAATTTCTTGCATCCTTTTTTGAATGAGCAGCAAGAGGCTACAGCTAAGCATAATTGTTGAAGGAGCGTCTTGTCATTCTGGAAAAGAGGATCATTTATTATACACAAGCGCATGCAAGAAATTCAGTCAGAAGCGAGAGGTTTCTTTATATGTAATGGAAATTTTTGGCAATACTAGTTTTCTTATCCAATTGCAAAAATGGATAGGTAGTGTGAACATACTGGAAATTGTCTTATGAGTAATTTATTGTTATATTGGAAAGAGAAGAGATTGTACAAGGTAGGGTGAGAATGTGCCAACTCAGTTTTTTGCTCAAGATATACTTACTCTGTTGGTTGACAGAGAGAAACCAGAATCAATGATTTCTAGGAATGTTAGCTAACAGAAAAAAAATTATGTATTATTACACATTTGACAAAATCTGTTGGTATAGTCTCATCCATTTCCTCTGGCAAATATCATAGTATACATTGCTTCAATCTAATATTTTACATTCTTGGATATGGCAAAAGTTGATTAGTTGGTTTAATCTTGCATCAGGCTCAAATAAATTAATAGCATACAGTTTTATTATAGACTATTTATAATTATGCAAATATTGTGATATATCGAATGCTAAAATGCTTTAAAACGATTACTTGGTGTTGATGACTAAACAACTTTACCCTTAAACTTTACTCGATATATTTGTACTTATTTTTCCTATTAAGCAAACATTTTGATTTTTTATGTTGAAAGCGTTATCTATTTCCTCATAAGCATAAAATACTTAAAATGCAAAGAGGAAACATTAAGCCTTGGTTTTTGTACAATTAGCCAGCATTTTTCAAAATAAAATTTTATTCACTGTTCATTGATGTGCTGTTCTTGAGAGAAAAAAAATTATGTATGCTATAAGTACATCTCAACCGGCATTCTATTAATCAGACTTTTATATTGCATAAAAATTCCTTTTTAGCACATTTGTGTTGACCTTAAAGCAGCCTATGATTTAAAATTCTTTCTATAGTTAGTGAGCTTTTTGATACAAAATACAACACATGGAATTTCAACATGTCGACCTCCACATATTTTCTACTAATATATCTTGATTGCTAGACTGTTTTGAAAATATCTTTACTATAATTTTCGCTAGATAAATATACTAAATACTATATTTCTGAAATTTAAACACTATGGTAGAAATTTCAGCGAAAAGAAAAAAAAATGTTGCTCTAAACACCTAAGCATCATTAGTGAATAGTATTTCACTATTGCTTAGAAATGCAGGGTACCATTATCTTGTAAGATGCCTTTTCAAAGAGGAACAGTCCCAAAAAGTAAGTAAAAAACAGAAGTAAATGAGGAAAAGGATAGAGGAATATAAAACAACTGAAAAAGATGAAATATTCACAATAAATGAAATAAGAACGACGATTAATAAAATGGCTAAAAAGAAAACACCTAGATTAGGCAACATACTAAAAGAGATGCTTGCTGAAATTAACAGAAAGAATCTATTTATTACTCTAGAGTTATACAACAAGTGCTTGGAATTAGGGGCGTTACCTAATCAGTGGAAGGTAGAAAAACTTATTTTAATTCCTAAAACTGATAGAGACTTAGTGGAGCCTAAATCCTACAGATCAATTTGTTTGCTAACAATAGCAAGTAAAATCTTGGATAAATTGATAACTCAAAGAGTACAGCACTTATTAACGACACAAAACATATTGCATCATGATCAACATGGTTTTAGATATAACCACTTTTGTGAAACAGCCCAAAATGCACTATAGAGTAAAATAAAAGGTGCGATGAATCAAAAACTAAAAACAACAGTTCTATCTTTTAATTAGCTGGAGCAGTAGATTCGGTATGGAGGAAAAGCATTTTATATGCCCTTATAAAAATGAATTGCCCAAGCAACCTTTTTCAAGTGATTAAAAATTCATTAAGTAAAAGAAAATGTATTTACAAGATGGAGAGAATAATTGGGAATTTATAATGGAAAAAGGAGTGCCACAGGGTTCATGCAGCGGGCAATTATTCTGGAACTTGGTTATGAATTAAGATCAATCTTCCAGAGAACTGCTTTATACAGGCGTATGTCGATGATGGGCTACTGATAATCTCGGGAAGAACAAAAGATGAACTGGAAACTAAAGGTGAACAAATAATTCATAGGCTAATAAAATGGGGCAAAATACACAAACTTGAGTGTAATGAAAGGAAAACCATTCAAATGCCTATTACATTTGGAGAACGTTTAAAATTAACTGATCCACCAAACAAAAAATTGACAATAACAATATAAATGTGTCTAATCAAATAAAATACTTAAGAGTTACATGGAACAGTAAATTAACATTTACGTCGCATTTTAGAAAAGCCAAGAAAAACGTGGATGTATTAACATATAAACTAATGACACTTCCGGCTAAATTTTAGAGAAAAAGGAAATACCATGTAAGAAGAATCTACACTAGGACCATTGAGCCATTTTTTCTTTTCGGACGTGGATCATGATGGCATAGGTTAAATCTAAAGGAAATCAGAGCAGCATTAAATTCAATCCAACGGCGCCTTCTGATCATTATGTCTGAGGCATATAGAACCATTTCTACAGAAGCCCTTCAAGTGATAGCGGGAATTTTGCCACTGGATCTCAGAGCAACGGAAACATTCAATAAATTTCAAATAAGAACTTCTAGCAATAAAGTTAAAATAGGAAACAAATGCTTCAACAATAAAGTTTATGAGATGTATTTCGACAAGTTCGAACAACACCCTGCCGAATGGTTTATTCATGATTTTCAAATGAAGATCCCAAAAATGGACGGGATAGAAATTTTTTCAGATGGTTCAAAAGAAGAAAATAAAGTAGGAGTTGCAATAGTAGTATACTACTATGGGAAAGAGATCGATAAAATACTTGTGAGATTAATCGAACCATGCTACAAGTTTTCAGGCAGAAGTGCAAACTTAAAAAATGGCCATTGAATATTGTGAAAGGGTAAAGGATGGACAGAATTGCTCAATTTTTTCTGATTCTCTGTCAGTTTAATAAGCCATACAGTCATCACACAATTGTAATAAGGTAATAGGGAGGATAAAAGAAAAGATAAAAAGTATTAAAATTAACAAGCCGATATTGAATTGGATTAAGGCCCATATTGGGATAAATGGTAAGGTAAAGGCGGATCACTATGCGAAGTTGGCGACACAGAAAGATAATATTGATATTATTGTCCCCAAATCAAGTGGTGTTTTAAAAGGGAAATTGAGAGAAGAAATAAAACTACAATGGTTTGACAGGTGGTATATGCCCAAAAAAGGAAGAGTAACTTTCGGTTTTATTCCTAATCCGGAAATTAAAATAAGAAGATCCCATCCACTTATAATCCAAATAATATCTGGGCATGGGAGATTTCCTGCATATTTCCAAAGATTTAGAAGAAAGCAAGAAAATGAATGCAATTGTGAAGAAATTGGTACAGCTTATCACTATTTAATGGAGTGTATGGAGATCTCAGAGTTAAGGAAAAACCTGAAGATTATAAATAATGATTTAAGTACAGTACTGATGGTACCATGTAATCTCAAAACCCTGAAGGATCTGATGTTAAAGATTGATAGTTTCATTCGAACTGTTTGAGAGTGTGCAGATGGGGAGAAAGACAGTTATTTACGACCCCGAATGGAATGTTAGTTTGACTGTTCGGTCAATGTAAGGTTCGACAATACTTTACAGCAGCTGACCACAACAAATCCTGTCGATACTGCTACGTTTAGTGGTGGCAGGGTGGTCGGCTGTGTACATGAAGAAGAAGAAGTGTACCATTATCTACGAATAAATATAAATATTTTCAACAGAATCCATTATTTTATAGTAGTATACAACTTACTATTTTATGATAATATCATTTCATTATGAATTCTTCATGATATTGAATTTAAAGCTTATTGATATTAATTCATTAGGAAGATACATATCGTGGCTCTTATTGTAAAATGACCATATATTCATATCTGCTCCTTTTAAAGGATTAAAAAACACTTAATTTAAATTTTAGCTTTTTATTTAAAATAATAATAAAATACCTAAAAGAATATGCAATAAACTCTTGACAATCATGGATTTGATAACACGAGTTTTCACATAGATGATATCTTAAATCTTTCTATTAATTGAATAGATTATTATTATTTATATTTAATTTGGTAGATACTTGAATTTTATGTGAATGCGGTAAACTGTAGAGTGGCGGCTGCATACCTCTAACAAAAAATCACCATGTTAATTTTAAAATCTTTCCATCACCGTAATTGAACAAAAATCATACAAATTGCAAAAACAATTGGTGAAGAAGGATTATCAGGTATGGAAATTACGGTCGAAAAATGATGAATTTGTTGTTCTTTAATACCAGCCGACAATGAAAAGAGCGATAATGAAAAAAATTAAATTACGGGAAGTTAAAAGATTTGTTGAAAAATGCTACGGAATTGCTTTAGTTTCTAATAGAAATTGATCCCCAAAAAGGAAAAAAGGATACTTCATGAAAACAATGAAAAATTTTGCACCTTTTATC
The DNA here is from genome assembly GCA_026543055.1 of Argiope trifasciata. NCBI lineage: Eukaryota > Metazoa > Arthropoda > Arachnida > Araneae > Araneidae > Argiope > Argiope trifasciata. The sequence continues at coordinate 3,155,057 of JAPMOQ010006612.1, forward strand.
ATGGAAGTTTTAAACGGTTATGTTAAACATTGACCCATTCAAAAATCTCCACTTTTTAAAATTTTGAAAATAAAGCAATAAAAGTAATAAAAATTCTTTCACTTTACATTTTTAATAATAATAAAATTTAGATTTGTTTAAATTGTATATGCTTTCTTAATTGAAACTGTACCTAACATATTTTTCCTAAAGAAAGCTAAGTTTGTGAGTTTAGCTTGCACGCAGTGATGAGAGATGTTTTCATAACATATACAGGAAATACATATTTACATATATACACATACAAATACGTAACATTTAAAGGAAATACATATCAGATCATGGGAAATTGATTAGCAAAAAAAAAAAAAAACTTTAAAAAAAAGGGGCGCTAAAAATGAAGTGCTACAATTAGTTTAAGGGGTGGAAAATGACACTACCAATAAAGGACAGAATATGAGATGTCGGTAATTAACTTTATTATTACATTTTTTTAAGTAGACTAGGGATCCTACAAAACTGTTAGTGACAGCGAATGAAAGATTCACGAGTTTCAAGGTGTCCACCTTGCTTCAGGTGAAACCGTATTAAAGCATAGTCCAGCAAAGCGTAACTGATTGGAACCGCTATTGCATATGTGCAAGAGGATTATGCTCTTAAAATCCACCAGATTTCCTATATTTCCGGTATAAACTTGATCTTACTCCAAACTCCAAAACCGAAAATCACATGGAGTTGGTGAATGTAGTCAGGTGAATGTATATTTTGTAGGTAATGCAAAACTGATAATGCAACCCTTTATTATATGATGTCGCAACAATCGTTGAACCTCATGTGTATTGTGCAGGGGCTCACTATCTTGTTATATGTTGTTGTAGCAATGCATCCACATTACTAGGGATCTAGAATGTCCACACTTTCCAGCATGTTAAGATAACGTGCTACTGTTTCGAAACATGTTTACGATAGATAAACATAACCCTAAAAGATATAATTTCCTCATAGGAAAATGACCAATCAAAAAGGTTGCAGTGAAACCGATTCATACCATAACAGGTGGAGAATACAGGGACAGTTTTTTCGATCTGGTGATGATTTTGTGTGAACCAAATACGGAAGTTCTGTGTTTTCACGGTTCCACACATGTAAAAATAAGCCTCATTAGTCCATACATACGAGGTTCCGCCGCCAATTTTGATTCATTTCTATCCGTGCCAAAAACGTCAAAGCAAATGTTCCACTGTGACCAGCCGGGGAATTTTTTCCCCCAATATGGCTTACAACTTCACAGCTTGCAGTTTTCTCGAAATGTTTGATCATTCACTGCATGACATTACTGGACTCGTACGCAAAGATTTCTTCCTTGGTATAAGCGCAGCACTTTGGCAGCGTCATTGCCATTTTGATTTTTAATAAAAGCTTTAGCAACAAAATATGTTCTGGCAATGACAGAACAATCGTGACTCTCCAAAAGGTTTCAGAACTTGTCCGTTTTGCTTTCTCTCTGTTTCGACGTCTCTTTAGCCAGCTGCATACGCAAATTTTGCTCTGAGGTACTGAATCCACTGGCGAATAATCAAATTATCATCTAGCTAGAGGACTTCATATGTATAGAAATGCAATTCTAAAGTTAATCAACGTAATGTCGTATTACGTTCATTACTGATTGCGTCCTACTGCCTTTTCTTACATTAAACTAGTCGCAGGGCCTCATTTTTACCTAGTGACTTCTGTTTGTACTACAGATTTCCGCTTGTTTACTTTATAGGCTAAAAACTCTGTAATGAGCTTCAAACAATTAAAATAATTTAGTTTTTTTACCTACAATTTCTTTACTTTCACATTTGTTTAACTCCATTGGATGGATACAATGTAAAGTCCAGAAGTAAGGACATTTAGGGGTACACTTTTGATATTTCAATTATACTTGTTTTGAAGCATCAATCGAATGTTTTAAGTGCAAAATATATAAATTAAAAACTGATTCAAATGAAGGAAATTCATATTAAATAGCAGTTAAGAAATTAGAAACACTTTTATAGCTGAACATTAACACTTTAACGCGTAAGTAGCCACTTAGCTTATTTGACTCTTGCATTTGATAACAACCTTTTATCAAATAACATGTCTACTTCTCTTCTATAGTTAAGATGTTTTAGAGAAAGGATAACCTAATTTGATAGAAAGTGTAAACCACAGGGGGAGTAATAACGATCATGTTTAGAATACTTAAAATGTCAAGTCGACGGATGTCAACATGAAGATTAACATCCAAAAATACTTACGGTTTTCATAAGCCGCATCAGATGAGAAGCAACATTGAATTCAACTAAAACAGACAAAGCATTCTTATCTTTAGCTAGATTGTGAATCAGTGTACAAGCTGGGATCAGGAGTTCTTTACGCTTAGAAGCTAATAAATCAATTATGCATTCAATCCCATCCAGAGAGTTTTCCATATGCAAGTTTGCATTCTGTGGTTAAAAAAAATTAAGAGATTAGTTTTTGATTTTAGCATTAAGAAATTAAGCAAAACTATCCATTAGTTCAATTATCAAGAAAATAATACTTTCCCCTTTCCCCTTACTTATCATATAAAACATGACCTGGTGATTTTCTCTGCCTTTTAATGATTTTTTTTAATCTATTAAGGATTGTAAGGAATTAATTCAAGTTCAAATCATTCATCTTTTATTTCAACAAAGATTTTAGCAACTTTCCCTTTTTGGGTTTTGGGACAGTTTATTGCTGTATTGTTTGCCTTATTTTCATAAATACTATTTCGATACTATAATTTCCTAAAATTTTATCAGTACTCTAAATTTTACCTTTGTTTGGCGCAATATAGCCAAATATGGCTCTTACGCCACCAGGCTCTAACAATAACCCTTTTGTCCGTCCTTGAAGAAAATAAAAATTTCATACATTAAGCATAACACTCAAATGTGTTATGCATAAAAAAAGTTTGGTGAAAAAAAATAATCATATTTTGCATTTGAACTGAAGGTATCGACTATTAAGAACACCTGAAACCTGCTGTGTTGCACATTAAATTAACCCTGTATTTTCACCGAGAAGTATTATTAAATTTATTTATTAAATATTCAGTTGCACGGGAATCTCAATTTCACTCAATCTCATTTCTCATTTTATATATAGAAAGTATTGGGATTTCTGACAATGAAAGAGGTTTATTTTTCTTATTTGTTTTTCATGATTTAAATTATCATTCTTGTGGCTGACAGTGTTTCTAACATAACAAAGAAGGAAATGTTCAATGTATATTTTTCAACTGTTACCATTACTTGTGACTCATGTTCCTTGAGCATATTAGAAGAATGTTATAAACCGTTTGAGCTTCTTGAGCTTCTGAAATATCGATTGAAAAATGGATGGCAATGGTAGAGCTCTTCTGATTTTCAATGCTGAAAAGTGCAAAACAGCTCCATAGCAATTTTTTTAAAAATAAAAATGAATGCGTATTAGCGTAATCCAGTGTGCAGTCAATTAAATTTTAATCAAAGAGTAAGTGAATCTAAAGCTGCTAAATTAAGAAACAAGTGCTGTATTCTAACTGATACACATATTGGATGTTGATTACATTTGTGACTACTGAAGTATTACAAATTACATAGATTTGAGTGTGTAATGTTTTTCTTAATGTAATAAAATGCTTAAATGCTATTTGTTGCTTTATTACGCATTTTAAAAGAAAATCCTTAGAGTTGCGTAGAGCATTTCTTTTAAAATACAAAGTTTTGAGATAGAAAGTTAAATTTCATCTAAATTTCTTCGTCTATGAGGAATTTAAAGGATATTATATTACTACTGACAAATTTAACAAAGAGCATATTGAATATGCTTAATTTGGATTGAAAAAATGAATCTGGTGATATTTGGAAAGCATGGAACTTCTCTAATTATTGATGTGAAAAGAAACGTTCAACACTTTTAGATTAAGGAAAAAAGTAAATATAGGTATGTAATTACCCTCTTTAAATAAAATCATGGGCAGAGGGCCTTTTGCATCTGAAGTACAGATTTATATTCTGCATTGTTGTAAATTAAAAGCATTTCTGGTTACTTGTTACTTTTTGTAATGTAAAATATCAATAGAAAGATTTAATCCTTAGTCACAAGTTTATTTAAATTTGAAAACTTTCTCGAGTATATCAGGTTTATATGCACATCAGGGACAGATTTAACTTTTTCATTAAAAAATATTTCTTATTGTAAAATCTTTGTTTTATGTAATTATCATGATAAGGCCATTTTTCTTTGAACAAAGTTTAGAAATTAAAATTTCTGAGGTAAAGAAATTCAACTTTTTCCAATTAAAATTAATCTTAATGTATAAAGAAATATCATATTGCGCAATCTTTAGCATTAAAGTGCATAATAATAATTAAATAGCAGTTTTGTTAAATGGAATTTAAGTTTTAAAATCTATTTCTTGTTAAAGGAAAATAGTTCATAACGTTACCTTCATATTTTTCAGAATAGTGCATAATGCAGTTGCAGCACTCGACTGCACTTGAAAATTAGAATTTTTCAGGCACGACCAAACAAGTTGGACAGCATCCAACTGAAGGTATTGACTGAAAATAAACAATTCACATCAGTAGCACATCTTATGACTAGCATAGCAAATTCTGTTTGGAATTGTTTCAAATTATTGTTAACTTGGAAGTGTAATATCTATATGCAGAATATCTTATTATTCAATTATGTTACATCATATAAGATTATTTTGAAATATCTTGTATCAATTTAAAGGTAGGAAGACAGGATGGAAATGGGAGATTGGTAAAGGAATGCAAATGTTGAAATGGCCCTTTAAGTTGGTCCCAATACGAGCCAATACTATAACGTCCCAATACTATAATTCTTAGTTTGCTTACAAGAATTATACGATTCTATAGAGAAACAGAGAAGCTGCTCTATGAATGTAGAACGAATTATCTTCGAGTGTACAGTTGCCGAATCTCAAAAAATTCCAAATTATGCTATGAAAAACCCCGAACACTATGAAAAACCGTGAATACTATGAGAAATCATTATATTTGTGCAAAGTGGAAAGAAAAATATATTTCAGAACTACTTCGGTGGAAATGCACATACTTCAAGATAATTCAGCTACTAATATGAGAATCTTCCTCAGCCACCTTGTTTATCAGATTTAACATGCTTAAATTTCTTCTTTTGGACATATTTAGAACATAATCTGAAATTCCATCGAGTCTGATAAAAACTCCAGATTCTCCATTGTTAATAACGAAGTGCTAAAAATGCCTCTCTTTGAGCACGCAATTTTCTGTCCCAAAAGCAGCCTTTACACAGCGATTTATTTTTTACCTATTTCTTTTAAATCTAAATTCTAAAAAACCGAGTTTTTATATAAACTTTAAAAGTAGCACCATATTTGTAAATAAATTTTTTCTGACATTAGATGTCTAAAAGGAAGAACTTAGATACTACGATAAACAAATAAAGAAAATTATAATCTGTATCATTTTGGTGAAGGGATAAATTTTCGCTTCATTTATCAATTCTTACCAACTTTAAGTACTTTGAACAAAATAAATATTAAAAGTATAATCTTTTAAATATTTTTCTGACAATTAGCATGCAAAGATTCAACTTCTGAGCCTTATTAAAATACGATACTTCATTTTAATTTTTTTATCTATTTGTTTCTTTATTTTATTTATTTATTTTGCTAAACCTTAAAGACTATCTTTTAGTATTTGTTTGCATGAAAGTTGGAAGTGTATTTTGAATGTGTAGTATATGAAAGCTTTGTTCTGAAATGAAATTTACAATTGATCTACCTCTAAAACCATTCTAATTATAATTTAACTTTATTTGAATTTAGATTTTCCCCCAGAAATAAGAATTCTTTTCTACTAATTGATGTAATAAAGTTGGATGCTTCATTAAGATATTCTTCTACATTACTGTAGGGTGAGGGATAAAAGAAAATGAAGTTGGAACACTTTTGATCAGTTCAGATTATTGATTTTTAAGATCAGTTTGATTGATTTTAATTAGTATACATTTTACCTTATTTTAGAGAAATATTAAATTTTTGCATGTTTGGATTTCTATTGTTATTGCCTTATTGTTATTTCGTAGCCAAATTTTCCAGTATGTTTTAATTCCTCTTCTTCGGGGGAGCGGGGATGTCAGGGAAGAGCTTTTTAGTCGTTTTTCCCATATTGCAGTTGGAATTTTTGCTATTTGGTGATTAGTATGGGGTTTAAGTTTTTCTTGGTGCTTGATGATAATTTTCTTCGGATTGATTTCCAATGATAATTAAGGAAAAGATTTTGACTACTTCCTATTGGTTGTATAGTGTATTGACTAATGTTTGGTTTGCAATATTTTGTTGCAGTGCAGTAATCTCGTTTACTGGTAATAATTTCTCCCAAGTAGTTTCGGCAGTTTTAACGAGTCGAACATCGAAGACAGCCCATTTAACGCGTTATGCCCCAAGTCTAGTCTGGTATCCGTTTTGTCTATTCCATGATAACCACTTTCTTTGATACGTTGACAACCAGATATCTCTCTATATAAATTTGTGATAAGACTGCATGCATTTGAGTACATTATTTTGTGATCTGCAGATTAAAATTTATCAAAAGAATAGAAAGGATATAATTAATTAAATAATGCCATCAGTCAACAATGATCACCGCAATGTGAACGAAAAGTATAATGTTAGTCAGCAATGACTGATGTGATCTTAACGGAAAGTCAGTCACTTATGAGTGACGAGGTATAAAATGAAAATATACTGACAGATACTGGCGACTGAAGTGGTCCGAACGAAAAGTTCAATATCAGTCGATAGTAGTGGTTGGCCTGGTGCTTACCGTAACTATTATTGTTTGCGCATCTGAAACAGCAGAATTGGGTGCTTCGATATGTGTGAATAGGTTATTCTCTGTATTATCAGAAAAATGGTTCTGTTCTTAGGGTATTTTGCACTGTACGCGAAGATTTGATGAATTTGAAGATTCTTCATATGAGGAAATCCTTTTTCATGTTCCAATTAATTGAGTCCAATCAATCCAAATCAATCCAATTTATTTAATTATTTTTAATTGTACAAGAATTGGTCAGGAAACTTCCATTAGCCAATGATTGGTGATTTCCTCCTTTAATCTCGAAATTCCGTATAATCTCGTATTCCCTATCATGAAGTTTGATGGCTGCTAGTGTTTCTTGTAAAGTGTCTTCATTTGGAAAATTATAATTAATTATATTAGGCGCATTTTACACTCTAATTATGTTTGGTTGAATGCTTCACCGTGTTCTTTCGATATTCAGATTTTTTTCCCTCCATGACCCTCTTTTACCTTGAATAATGACTATTTCATTGTTCTTACTTCAAGATTTCCAAGCAATTTGTAAGTTTGTTGAACATAGCTATTTAGGTCAAAGTTGATATTTTTGAATGCAATAAATAGATAAATAAAAATAATTGAAAAAAAAAAGAAGGAACCCCACCCCCCATAAAATTTGGAACGAGAAGCCTTCGCGAAAGTTTATAATTGTTGAAATAACTAGTTATGAAAGAAAATAAATTTTGTGAATTGTACATAGCAATTTAAATACAATAATACGGTAAAACTTTTAAGGGAATGAGAAATGAAATGAAAACAATCCAGAAATACAAAATGCACGACTTTTAGTTTTATCTTTGATGAACCAAAATAAATATGTATTGCAGATGGTATTTTAACATTAAATTCAAAGGATTAGAAAAAAAAATTCAAATTAAAAACTTTCGGATTAGCCTTTTAATATATAAACTACGGATTTACATACACTTCTGAATCGAACTAGTATCTTCTTATTTCCTTTTTAATGATGAAGTATCATTGACTCTTTTGAAATGTACCTGAAGTATATTTCTTGAAATTCCAAGTAAATCTTTATATGCTTTTCGGTCTGTTGATGGAAATTTCATTGACAGACCGAATCTTCATCTGCTCTTCGGTCTGTTAATGTAGTGTTATTGATAAAATCTTTTCCCTGCTGGTAAATACTAAGATAATAACGATTTTTAAAATATTACCAATCACCAGATGTCTTAACGTGAGATATTTTTTTAACTATTCATTCCTGGGACGAAGATGAATCTTTTATTGCGATCGTCAGCTGTTGCTAACTCGATATTGAGAGATTTCTTTTTCTTCAGAAATTCAAATAAGAACATATGTTTCAAGATATGAATCAGCCAGAAAAATCAACTGGAAATTATTAAAGTTATCTATTTTAAAATTTATTAAAGCTCTTTCCAGGGTAAAAATTTCCCCTATTTTCGTCTCTTTTGTCTTATTCAAAAATAGAAATGAAATAATTTCAAAGCAAAATTTTACCCTATCATATTTATACATGTAGAAGAAATAGAATTATTATTTTTAGAAGAAATTATTATTATTATTAGAAGAAATTGAATAATTACTACTCAAAGAATTCTCTTAGCATTTGGGAAAATAGAACATCCAAAGTAACAACACTTAATAAAAATACTTTTTTAAACTTACACTAAAATTTCTGGATCTTCGGAACCTTTTGATAGAGCATCATTCAAGTTGACTATTAATGGTATATAAGTAGTTTGCAGAAAGCTCACCATGATTTCAATTCCATTAGTTTTCTTTATTATATCTCGTAACGTTGGATTTTTAAAGCATGTTCCAATCGTTCCAACAATGTAGGCTTTCACCTAAAAAATTAACCAAGCAAACAGATTTAATTATAATGAATCCGGAAGGAAATAAATTAAATTTATTCATCTGTTTATCATTTAATATTTAATTGTTCAAGGATTCTGAATTGGTACAATCTTTTCAATATACAGGGTTCCATAAAAATTGATAGGGATTTTTAAGATGTTTAATATCTTAATACAGTCGATTCCGGGTAATCGGACCACATCGGGACGCGATCATTTTGGTCCTAATAACCGGCTGGTCCGATTACACGAACATGCCCTATGTTACAAGACGAGACGTGCTATACGTAACATATTAAAATGTCATTATGACCTTTATTGTGCGGCACACGCGAACATACAAACAAGAACTACTGTTGCTTATGAACTTTGAAAAATAAATTTAAAAACAAATTCTTCGAAACGATCTACACGATACCCAGCATGCAAAGCACAATAAAAAAAAGTTCTTGCCAAATTCAAGTCGACGTTTGAAGAACTTACTACCGAGCTGCCCGTTCTAAGAGACAAAGGGCTTGCTCACCTCCCACTGGTTCTTTTCCCTTTCGGACTTCCTGCTGTACACAGCGACTTGTGGCTTCTTTTTCATCTTCCCTGCTAAGTTCTTTGTTCCGTTTAAACGGAATTTCGGTTCAAATAAGCGAATAATATTAGGCTTATGTACATAGGATTTGTTTCGGTTCTTTAAGATTCGGTCCGAATAAGCGGCTGGTCGGATTACCCGGTGGTCCAATTAACCGGATTCGACTGTATTTGATTTTAAGCAGTGCAATTGCATTAAGTGAGTTAAATAAGTTAAACAAAAAAAAAATAGTATTTGATGCTTTTTTTATATATTATCAAAATAAGAGCCCCACTTTTGAATTACAGCCGGCACGAGAACTTTTCTTAAAAATAATCAACAAATTTCAACATACCTGGATTAATAATAATAATAAAATGTTTGTTTTAATATTGTCCAGAAAAAGAATGTACAGAAAGGTAACTAATGCACTTGCACATGATCTTTCTGGAATACATTTTTTTTTAAAAACTACTAAAAGTGGTATATAATAATATCAAACTAGTATATAAATTTAAAAAAAACTACGAAATGATATAATAAGAAATATTTCTTGAAACAATCAGTTCACTTTAATCCAACATTATTCCATTCAACACTTTCTGTAATCTGTCACCGAATGAGCCCACTGTATGGAATTCTCAAATTAGAGTATAATTCATAGTCATTTTTTTCAAGAAGAAATTTGAATTACTGTAAAAAAATTATATCAATAGTGTTTTCTAAACAGTAACGCTCATGTCTATTTTTATTGCCATAAAACAATTTAATTCAATTTATTTTAATTCAAATTAATTTTACTGTATTAATTGTTTTGGTACTATTATTAATCTATAATACTGCTTTCCTGCAAGGAGAGCCTAATCGATGAAAAGAGATTTACAAATACTTTTAATGGATACCAGACTAAAAGGAAGATTTTCTAGAAGGAAAGAATAGAAGAACTTTAGAAATATCTCAATTAGTACTCGAGATATAGAGATTCTTCTATAAAATTCCATGCTCAGCCAGAAAATCTATATGAACAAAAGAAAGCTCAATCGAGTCAGAAGTCAAGAAAGAAGCTTTTTTTTTTAATGAGAATTTTACCTGCACGTGTTGATTTTCCAACAACTGGGTGAAGACTGGCATAGCATTTAAGCATTCAAGTTGTTGAATGCAAACTTTTAATTGTGAACATTTCCAAATGATTCCAGACAGAGAAATCATAAGAGTTTCATTTTCAGGACTTGAACACAGCATTTGAAAAACTTCTGCAACAAATTCTTGTTTATAGAAACATTTGAATGTACTTTGATCATCCGCACACTGTAAAAAAGAAATATTAATATTCAATAACTAGATGCAGTGTCGAAAAACAAGAACATTTTAATCTTCATAAAAAATGAAGCATTTATCTTTAAAAAGGTTCTTTAGTTTACTTTAGGCATGAAAAAATCTTACAAAATCGAATAAAACAAAAAAGAAAGCATTTTTTTATAGTCTTTTTAATGCGAACTAGTATGTGTTATTACGATCAAAACAAAATTAGCTTCAATTTTTTTTAAATGTTATAATAAATATAATTTTTTCTTATGCAATGGATTTTTACTTTCTTGTAAACGAAGTACATAAAACTTAGCAGAAAACGGTTTTCTAAAATTTGAACGAATCTCCAAGTCTTAGTGCTCCATATGTACGAAGGAATCCAAGTCTTATTTCCATACGTACGAAAAATCAGTTTTTGAAATTATGGATGTTTTTCTGTTCATCATGTATACGAAAACACAGTAGCTCCAAAACAGAGAGTATTACATGGATGAAATGCAACATCTGTTACTAATTAAGGGTATAGAAAAATTTGTGGGATTTTTATCGATGTATCTATTTTGGATAAAAATCCGTCAAAAGTCTAAATATGAATACAGTAACGTAAAATTACAATTAACTAACAATAAAAATTATAGGCAAAGAAATTAGCATTGACTAGGAAAATCGGTAGGTATATGGTTTTCACATGCAAACCATAAAAGTATTCCATATAATTTTGACCAAATCTGTCCAAAAGAAGAGGCATTCTTCTACACATATTTGTCTCTTATTACAAATGATAAAATAGCGTTTGAGATAAGAGGTTTTCTAGTACTAAATTATTCGGTTTAGGAATCGAAGGATTTCTGGTTTGCTTTTCACATTCTGGACCAAACCGGTTTAGGAAAGAAGTATTGTTTCAAAATGCATGTGTGATTCTATTCACTATATTGTGGACTAGACAGGTCAAATATAAGCAGTACTATTTCAAATTCCATATTCTATTTTACTATATTTTGGACCAAAATGATCCGTCAAAGTGGTACTGTTTCAAATTATATGTTCCTATTCTGAGCATTTTGAATCAAATCAATCCAAGCGAAGCGGTACTGTTTCAAACTGCCTATTCTATTCTATTCACTATATTTTGGACCAAATTAGTCATACTACAGCGATACTGTTACAAACTATTTATTTAATTTGATTCATTATAATCAAACCTCTACCACCAAACCTAACATTTTTGAAGAGCAAACGATTTTCTGATTGGAAGTATTCAGTTTCAAAATTAGATGATTTCAGATTCTATATATGATTCCATAAAAGAATTTTAATATATTTAAGACACATATTTTAAACTACCTTCATTGGTGAAGCCTCTTCACCTTGATATGGCGCGAAGTTTGGAGAGTGATTATCCTCCTCCTCATCTGATCATTTCCTATAAATGTGATTACCATCCCTAAATAGTTCTTGTGTGGATTTCAAATCTATACTTATAATAAAGCTCAATGTGTGTGTGTGTGTGTGTGTGTGTGTGTGTGTGTGTGTGTGTTGGCGCTCTACAGGCCAGACCGTTGGACCTACAGCTATCAAATTTGGTACATGTATACCTTGGAGGTCCGGAATGTGCATCTCGGAGCCCTTTTTTCGAATTTTTAATTAGAATTTGAATTAATTAAAATTTAAGCGAAATTTCGACGTTTTTCCGCCATAACTTCCGAAAATATTATTGCACAAGCATGGTTTTTATATCAATTTAAAGATTAAAAAATTAGCTTTCTAACGGTATCAGTGTTTTAATGTATAACTTAAGCTACTATTTTTAACGAATTTTCAAAGAAATATTTTAACTATGTTTTTTATCACGTGACTGGATAAAATAAAAGAAAACATTGCCGGAAGTTCAAATAAAAAAAACCTATCATCGCAAAATAAATCTACAGAAATGCAACTGTCAGCACGTGACTGGATAAAATAAAATAAATATAAAACGTGATATTTTCTTTAAAAAATAAATGCAAAACAAAGCAATATCTGTATCATTAAGTCAATAAATCTTCTTTATTTACGGTAAACCTGATTGAATTTAAACAGGATATGCATTGAAATCCCGACTTAATGGCATATTTATGTAATCGTTTGCAATATCTGTATCATTAATTTAATACTTTTTTCCCTTTCTCGCTTTCTTTAAAAAAACATATTTAATATTTTGGCAACATCATCGAAATTTTTTTTAAATATTTTGGAAGCATTCCCGCTGGTTCAAACTGATTGATTTATAAAATTAAAGAATATTATTAGGAAAAGGTGTACTTTTAGAACTTTCCGTCCATCATCTTAAAGACAATATTAATTTCAGGCCAATACATGCCCGGAATTACTTCAAGGCTAATGAATATGTGATTTAATTGAAAATTTTAGAACGCTTTACTCATCGCGAACCAGCTGGTCGCCAAAGGCGGCTAGTACGATGTTAATTTAAATAAGCTACACTTTTTCAGTATTTTTGAAATTTGTGGGATGTAACTAACAATGATTTTATTTATAGAAATAAGAAATAGCAAAAATTAACCGACCTAAAAACATTGGCAGTTGAGTGAAAAACCTGACCTCTTGATAAAATTTTATTGCTATTAAATTTAATATATTTTTAATTAATATATTAAATTCAACAATAACAATTTTTGACACAGGAAAACTGCTTCATATTGTTAACTAAAAGAATATAGGTAAAATAAATATATTATGCTATATTTATTAAAAAATATATATATAACTGTTATTCTAGCAAAAATTTTAAAATAAGAAACATTTTCTATATTTGTATGTGAATAACTATACTAAAATCGTCAAACAATCGCATCGATTTATAGATAAAGCAAAAACATTTTCAACTAATCCAAAGTTATTTCGCTTTCAACGCGATGTCCTTCAGTTGTTTGCGATTGTTTAAGGACACTTTTATAAGCAATCGAGAAATCGATACTAATCAACAACGGCTATAAAATAGTTTGTACTTGCTTTTTACGGCTTTTTTTACACCCTTCAGTTTCACCATCAACTTGAATGAAGCGTGCATCTTTCTTCCCGCAAACAGTTTAAGTGTCAACCATTCTTACTTTCTGTTATACGAAATATACAAAGTATTCGAACCGTCAAAGGATTCCAACCAGCGATTTTCACGAATCTTCACGTTTCCGACCTTCCTGTCCGAAAAACATATTTTCGGAAATGTTATAAGACTTTGAGCACGATAGTTTTAAAAAAGCTTTCAGTCAGACGAATGAAATTCGATACAGTAAAAGCTCTTTATTCGGAGGGTATATGCACCATAAATAAGCCGTGAATACGGAATGGTAATTTATATGGGATTATAGGGGATACGTTCCTAGGTGACAAAAAAAATATTTAAAAAAATCAATTTAATTGAAGTTTTTGAACATTTTGATTAATTATCTTAAGGCTTAGGCAATGGTTTGAAGAATTTTGTCATTTTCTCTTGCTTGGCAGTTTTTAAAAGCTCCTTCAATTCTGACTGATACGCAGCAGTCGCATTAGCAATTTGCCTCTTAAAAATAAGACTTCGTTCCATAGACGTTCATAAAGAAATCGCAAAGCTCATTTGCCATTCTTAAACCTTCACTAAGAGTCTTCAAATTAAATGCCACGTTTCTAGTGCTTTTTGAAGCCTCCTACAATGGGCTGTGAATTTAACATTTCCTCCAAGTCGGTTTCAGTCAAATCTTCATCTTGCCATTCAAGCAATTCCTGAATGTCACTTGAATCTATCTAGTGTGGTTTTATTTGGAAAAAAATTCTCATCATTATGTATATGATATAGATCTTAAATATAAGAAATTAAATCTCAGACTTATAGATTTTTGATTAATATTTCAAATTAATTAAATAACTGCCTAGATATTGCGATTTCTGTGAATGGCAATATATTCATATAAACTTATTCTAACTAGCGGGGCAGTGGTGGCCAGCTGGCCAGGTTTCGGCTTTGGAACTGGAGTGTTTAAGGCTCGAAATTCGATTCCACCGAAGAACTATAGCGTAAGCGGGTCTGGTACATGTTAAATCCGTCGGAGTCAAACGTCCTCCCCCTGGCGTGGTGTGGAAATTTAAAAAGGGATGCCAGCTTAGGTGTCGTCTTCGTCATCTGACCGTTGTTCAAAATTATGAAGTCCGTTCTCAAAATAGCTCTAGTGTTGCTATACAGAGAGATGTTAATATAAGTAAACTACGCTCATTCTGGTGACTTAATTATATTAATGTTGCAATTTGAAATATCAAGTGGGAAATTTTAGGAGGGACTGTATAATTTAAAACCTTAGTCTGATAATTATGACGATGTCTCAGCAGGTAAGCTTAGTTCAAACTCATAACACACCAACAGTAATTGACTCTTGGGGCCAGAATTAATGTGCATCAAATTCTCATGCACGAAGAATCTATGATCGATCAAAGAACTTAAAAGCTTTCGGTGACGAAGCAAAGACCTTAATAACAAGCCACCGTACTCATACAATGTTTCTGTGTCATCCTCATTGAGTATAGATGCATTTAAAATTTTTTTAGTAAAACATTAGAAAATGTGTGCTTACTATAAGAATGAGATCCGCTGCTGCCTGCTTTAAATCCATGTCAGTGGATCGTAAATGGTGCAAGACATCAAGAACCATACCAGAAACGTTAACTTGCTTCCTGAACGATACCTAAATTATGTGGAAATTTAAAAAAGAACATCTTATTTATTTTATCAAATAGTGTAATGACTATCATAATTGAGGTGCTTTATAGTAGGGCCTATTAAATCATGGATTCTGTAAGTCATGTACATAAATTTGGAGGTATCCAAACCATTGTGTTTCGGCTCAGTTCTTAGATTTTCTTAAATGGTAAAAAAGAGACAGAAAAAATAAAGAAAGAAATAAAAGAACATTGATTTGGAGAATTTCAACAAAGTTTTTAAATAACTAATGTTATGACTTACTTTCTTATCTCTCAATTTATGGAATTATGGTTGGTTAGAGCCTCTCAAAATTTTATTTTCACATTGATAACTAAACAATTTACTTTAGTAAATATTACGTCTAAATTTAATTGAACTATTATGGTTGAGCATGGTTGAAAAAATAATTTCTGACACATTACAAAACGTTTATCCATTCGCTATTTAAGGTAAGTGAATCATCAATTAACAATACCCGCAATTACTGATATCAACAAATGCTAATTAAGTATTAAAATTTAAGAAATCATAGAAATATTTTAACTAATGGTATTGGTCAGGGAATTTTGTAGTTATTCAAAAAATTAATTGTTACAACTCTTTGATTGATCAACTCTTAATTTAAAATTTAGTTTGTAAAAGTTGGTGATATCAGCTAAAGAAATTAACAGGAACTGTTGTACTTATCTTCTAAGTAACAAACTCACCTCTAAAGAAAGATGTTGCAATAAAATTAAAATTGGTATAGTGACATTTTGATGTCTACTTCTAATCCAAAATTGACACACATTAATCATACTTGGTGTGCTCGCTACTCTTCGGTTTTCTTCGTCTTTATAAAGAATGGACAGAGATTTCGCTGCATATTGTGCTACAGTAAGCTTCAATTTCAAATTTTCACTTTTGGTGGTCTGTGAAGTACAAGTTAGCTTTATTTGATGGGCACTTAGCAAATCTATCTATAAAAAACGAACGACAAAGTTATTCAAGAAAAGTGATGTTAAAAAACACTAAATGTTAAATTATATATGAAAAAAAGAAAGAAAAGAGGATGCTGTTTTTTCTAATAGTACCTTGTTTTTCATGCTATATCATGCAAGCTGAATTTATAGATGATTATATTTGCATACCACCAGACTTTAATTCAAAATTTTAACTTGCATGCGAACAGTTATAATTTTCAAATGTTGGTTGTTTTGGTTATAATGAAACGTGAAATTATCATGTATGGAAAAGATTCACTTTACGATTAAAGATTTCGAAATTTTGAATTACACAAAAATGATAAGATGCATATCTGAATTGGCCTTTCAATCTAAATAAATTGTTGCCAACTGAAACTGAGCTAATAAGCTGAGCAACAACTATAGCTGATCTTGCTACTGATCTCACCTGAAAAGTAGACTTGTGAAATACATTAAGATATGCAATTGTTGATAGCAAGAAGAAACTTTTTTTTCTTCCCGTAAGATTAGAGGACACATAAAGAATATAGTTTAATAATGGTTCAATCTTGTACTACTAAAGGGAAACCACATTCCATGAACTAATGGCATGGAAATTTCTTCGAAGTCAACCTGATCGCAATGCTTAAATTCTGTTAACATCTGCTCTCTCAAGGTCTGTTTTCTAAATAACACTAGTTAGAACAAAATCAAGACTTGAACCTTCAATTTTTTCCCTCGAATTCCTCTGAACTTAATCAGAAAAAAATCCAAAAATTTATTCATATTTGGATACATTTCTAGGATTATTTGGGGCTGACCTCATAATTTTGAACCTTAGTTATGTAATAAAGAACAGGGTTGTCGAAGAATACGTAAAAGCACAGATATTACATTTTTTTACTTTAAATAAATAACAAAGTTTTTTAAAGATATCCTCTTAAAATAACGCCATCTTTCCCTCATCCTTATGGTGTTAAGGATACTTTAAATTAATAAAAGTCATTACTCATTTTCAAGAATTGTCAAAAAGGGATTTAAAACATTTTTTATGTTACAAATATTTAAATATATTTTATGATTTGATGCTGAAAATTAATTATGTTTCTAATTTAACTACCTGACCCTGATAATGTGGCATAAAGCATGCGTAATATCAATTAAACTATTTTAATAAGTTAAGACATGGACACCGTGGAGTAGTGATGGCAATCAAAGGTACATCAGTGGCGCCATGACAGCAAAATAACTTGTCACTTGTTAACAAATCACTTGTTAAAGAAAATTGATAAAAAGACGAAAAATTACACAATAAAATTGCCATTTAAATATATAATGGCAATGACTAGAGACAAAAAAAAAATCTTATTGTACCTCTCAGAGCCATTTTTTCTTGTAATGCCCCCTGGACGTTATGAATGAAAGCTGAAAATCTGGTGGCGTTTTGTTCTTTCATATTACTAAATTTGTCAAGAGTGCTCTGTAAAGAAGTAGAAAAAATGCACTGGACTCGACATAATAGTATTTATTACAAATGCACCACTTTTTCCGCCACATTCACCTCTGACCTTTTCAGAAAATACACTCGCCTGTCTGAGGCTGAAGATCAGCCACGTAGCCTTCAACTGGACTGAACTATACGGCGACCTCCGAAGGTTGTGTTTCAATTCATTTTACAGGGGCGGCTGAACGCGGGGGAGTTGTATGATCTTGTATATGATGACCGTGCACTGACATCGGGATTTTAAGTTGATTTAACTTAAAATAATTCGAAAATAAATTAAAAGATATTCTTTAACAATTTTTATTAAATTCGTGTTTTGAACTAGAGTGAATATTATGTTAATAATTGATCAAAAGCAAAATATGCATTGTTTCATTGCTAACATTCTATTATTTCATATAGGACTGCGGTGGCCTGGTGGTATGCTCTCGGCTTCGGAACCGGAAGGTTGCAGGTTCGAAGCCCGATTCCTCCGAAGAACCGCCGTGTAAGCGGGTCTGGTGCACGTTAAATTCATCGGGGCAAAACGTCCTCCCTCTGGTGGAGAAGTTTGGAGAGGTGGTGCCAGTTCAGGTATCTTCCTCGTCATGAGACTGCAGTTAAAAATTACGAGATCCGTCCCAAAGAAGCCCTAGTGTTGCTTCAAAACAGGACGGTAATATGACTAAACTAAACATATATATATATATATATATATATATATATATATATATATATATATACTGAAGTGACAAAAGTCATGGGATGACTGTTAATATCGTGTCTGTCCTCCTTTTGCCCGGCGAAGTGCAACAACTCGACTTGTCATGGAGTCCATAAGTCGTTGGAAGTCCTCTGCAGGAATATCGAGCCATCCTGTCTGTATAGACGTCCATAATTGTGAAATTGTGAAATTGTGGATGGTGCAGGAGTTTGGGCACGAACAGACCTTTCGATGATGTCCCATAAATGCTCGATGGCATTCATATCGGGCGATCTAGGTGGCCCGATTATGCGCTGGAATTGTCCGGAATGTTCTTCAAACCAATCGCGAGCAGTTCTGGCCCGGTGACATGGCGCATTGTCATCCATAAAAATCCCATCGTTGTGTGGGTACGTGAAGTCCATGAATGGCTGCAAGTGATCTGCAAGCAGCTGAACATAACCATTTCCAGTCAATGATCGGTTCAGTTGCACCAGAGGACCGAGTCCATGCCATGTAAAAACAGACCACACCATTATGCAGCCACCACCAGCTTGAACAGTGCCTTGCTGATAGTTTGGGTCCATGGCTTCGTGGGGTCTGCGCCACACTCGAACTCTACCATTAGCTCGTAACAACTGAAATCGTGACTCATCTGACCACGCCACGGTTTTCCACTGGTCTCGGGACCAGTCGATATGCTCACGAGCCCAGGAAAGTCACTGCAGGCGATGTCGTGCTGTCAATAAAGGCACTCGAGTCGGTCTTTTGCAGTCATAGCCCAAGGAAGACAAATTTCGCCGCACAGTCCTATCGGACACGTCCCTCGTACGTCCCGCATTGATTCCTGCAGTTATTTGACGAAGTGTTGCGTGTCTATTAACATTGATCATTCTACACAGACGTCGGCGGTCTCGGTCGTTAAGTGCAGGTGGTCGCCCACTGCGCTGTCCATGATGGGATGTGACGCCTGAAATTTCATACTCTCGGCACACTCTTGATACTGTAGATCTCGGAATGTTGAATTCACTAACGATATCCGCAATGGAATGACCCATGCGTCTAGCTCCAACTAACACTCCACGTTCAAAGTCTGTTCATTCTCGTCGTGCCGCCATAAATCACGAAAAACCTGTTCACATGAATAACTTGAACACAAATGAAAGCTCTGGAAAACGAACTGCGCATTTATACTTTTTCGCTGCGACACTACTGCCATCTGTATAATTTGCATATTGCTATCCCATGACTTTTGTTATAAATGTAAATCGGAGCAGGTGCCGCTGTATGCATTCCTTTTCTCGTGAATGCATAATTTCTTACTCGTAATGAAAGTATTGTTCCTTTGATCTACTGTATCTATGACCATTTAATCTGTGCTGCAATTAGTGAAAAATTTGGAAATGTATGGGCTTAGTACAAAGGTGATGGAAAAATGGCTTACTTGGGCTACTTAGTATTTGAAAGAAATATTTCCCATATTGAATAAAAGCATTTATCTGATTTCAGCATTGAAAAGTAAGCACTACAAAAATTACTTTTTGCTTCCTAAAATTTTGGGATTTTATTAAGAAACTTTATCAGTATATACATAATGCAAAAAGCTGAAAATCGTATTTTGTGAAAATCATGATTTAACTTTTCCTAACCAAAATCGAGTAATAGAAGATTAAATGTGAAATTGTTCTATATAGTACCTCTGACCAGATAAAAGATACAATACTTCTTATTTAGAAGGAACTAGAGGTATACTTAATCCAGTACGATTTTTTCAAATTTGAGATTGTTGGTAATTTTTTGGGCCATTTTTATTTGACCTTTTGGTCATATGTTATAATGAGAAAAAAAATTTAATGAATAGGTAAAATATAATAATCAATGATAGAGAAATAAACATACTCTAGTTGTCCAGAATAAAACATTCATTTCTGTGTGAATTGGAAATTAACTCAGAATTAATGTATTTTGGAGTTTTAAGGATACTTAATAAGTATACTTAAAACTAATATGTGTACTTTAGTTTATAATGAGGTATGTGGAAATGTACATTATCTTGATTCTAAGTAGTTTTAAGATTGGAGTATTTTAAAAACATATAATACATTATCCAAATAGAAAAATGTCACAAAACAAGAATTTATATAGCTAAGTGCACTTTGATATTTACTGCTTTTACTTCAGCAATACATTTTACTGGGATTTAGCGTTGTCGATTTTATATTTTTAAAAAAAGCCATAGAGAGTGTTTTCACCCCAAACCTTCTCGCATACATTATAAGAAAAGGGTTATTTTAGCTCTCGTATAAAAATTATCCACCTTTGACTAGGCCGTGAACGTCTGAATGCAGAGATTTTTATTTTCAGTATCCCGCACATGAGTCTTTGTGCTTCCTAGTATAATTAAGAAACGCATTTTGCATTAACAATATGCAAAATGTTTTGCATTTTTTTAATAACTCTCAGAAGCAAAAATTTGTTACAGAGTTACAACTTAAGTAACAAGGTCGAACATCAAAGTTGATTCATAAATGTCATTGCGTTTGTTTTTGAGTTACAAATAATAGTAGATGGTCAATCAATCTCTTGTTGAATTGGTTTAAAATTTGATACTGATCTTTATTTTAAACGTTAAAAACATTTTTAATTTTCGCTGATTTAGCTTTTTATGTTTTGAAGTTATTGACTTCACTTATACACGTAAGACAGATACATTTCCTTGGGACGGATTTCTTTCAAAATTTAATAGGAATCTAAAAATGTGTTGTAAAGACATGTTATTTTAGTATTTCAGATTCCATTCCTGTAAATAAAAGCCCTTTAAAGTTATCGAGTCCATAAGCAGAACGATAGGTAGAGGTATTTAATTAAAAAAAAAACGTTTTTTTTGGGGGGGGGGGAATTTGAAATGCAAAGGACTTTTCTAGATTATAAGGTCATATTTTTGACGATTATAATACTTTTTCTTTTTTTAATTTGCATGCGAGAAAGTAAATTCGTAAATCAATCATGAATTGCCAACAAAAGTACTCAGAAATAGTGGCTAGCAGCTTTTGCTAGCTTTCTGAAAAAAAGGTGAGTTTTGAAAATAATAATAGATTTTTTTTTCAAACTTTTATGTTGTCTATAAATTTTTTGCATCCATTTAATAGAAGAATGATCAATATATTTAAAATCAAAGAATCTTATGAAAAATAAATTATATAATAAGTTTATTGCTTCATGTGATTAAAAGTCATTTCATTTCTCATGTTTGCTTTCATTAGAGTTCTAGGTCAAAAGAACATCTCCTGGTAAGAGATACAACACTACTGTAATGATTTGATCGCAACCGATCAAATGAGAGAGTGGAATTCCTGATGAATACTTAATTTACAGTCTTATATTTTTACAGAAGAACAATTTGTTTTAATATAGGTTAAATATACGTTATTTACGCAACATTTGTTGGTGTAAGGTCTATCGTGAAAAAAGTTCTGGGAAAGAGTTATCCTTTAATTCCAAGAAAACACCACAAGACGCTAACAGGGTGTTTGCCAAAACCGCTACCCAGGTGGAGCGACGAAATTCGCCGTATGAAAATCCACAAATCTCTCTCAGAGATAAAGTCCAACCGGAACTTTATCTCTGTCCAAAGTCCACTTCCTCAATATCCATTCCCCCACGTCAGCTTTCTTCTATTGGCCAATCATCCAGCAAAAAAATTCTCTCAACTCTGACGCCATCGTGGGATCTGACCTTTAATGACGCGTCCCAGCAATGGACTGCTCTGGAACACATGTCAGTGATATACCTTCACAAAGGGACCACCCAGCAACCAGATGCTGAACACCTTCCTTTGAAGAAGCCACAGGTTTCATTCCCATAATGAACTTTATGTGTGGTCTAATGACCAGATGCGAATAATCGGCGGTGATTCTCCATTTTGAAAGCTGGTGGCGTTTAACAATGGAAGCGTTAATAGGTTGCAAGCAGCTGTCAGGAAATGCCACTAATTGTGAATAGGACAGGGGAACGTTACAACTTACCCTCCCTTGCAGAAAGGATTCTTTCTTAGATTTAAAGAGAAAAAATCCTGAACTTCTCCAATAAACTTGTTCATACTACTGAGACAGAGGCATAATTACAACACAAATCGTTTCAATACTTTTATCATCATTTAATTGTACTTCATACTTAAGAAACTATCGTTTATTTTTGAAATTCCTATATTTAAATAACATACATTTCAGTATTCGAACTTACTGAATTAAACAAACGAATCAAAAAGAAATACAACAAAAACTAATGAAACCAAAACTCTTTTGTTTAATGCAAATCGTTGTATTTACGTAAATTGATGCATTTACTAAAATCTAGATGATTGTTTCAAAGTGAAAACAGTATTTATATAAAAAGAAATATCATTCATCCTTGATTTTTATCATACATTTTTGAATAAACCCATTGAAAAGCAATTCCTGCTCTATAAAAAAAGGGAAAAGTATTCAGGTAGTATCAAAACGCATAAAATTGTATTAAACAACAAGTAATTGAGTTTTCGAAATTATGTTAAACATCATGTTAATTCTCGCCAAATCAGAAACTTTTAGATAAAGTTTAAAATGTTGCAGTCTCTTCTAAATCTGATCTGTTCCAGTAACACAACCACACTGTAAACCGAGACCATTGATTGACAGTTTTATGACTCGTACGCATGTGGTGTTCGTAAAAGTCATACAACCGACATCGTCTATTTGGGAAATAAGTATTGTCACAATGTTTCAATTGAAACTCCATAGAACTTTTGAGATGTTTATGGATAACATGGCATCTGTAAATGTTTTGATTTTAGATTTTTAAGTTTAAAATACGATAATTTGATGCATGAAATTCGTTCGGGCACCTTAGTTAAGGAAACAATTATACTTTCAAAAAGACAATTTTTCAATTTTAATCTCATAGAGAATATCTCAGTGATTACAGAAATGTATAATGTTTATGTATAAGTTTGAAAAATCAAGAGTTAAAAAATAAAAAAAAATTTAAATGGAACTAACAGGACCCTATGATAGGAAAATGTAGCTTTTTACCATTTTCTTAAAATATGTTTTTGTAAAGTTTTGTTTATTCATAAAACAAATTCTTTTCAATATGAAAGGAAAATATTTATTTATGCATGTATGTATATTTTAGTATATGAAATTTTATACAGCAATATTTGCGCTCATTATACACCTGTTAAATATACTGCAATAAGAAAAATATTTATATATGCAGTATATGTATATTGTAGTATATGAAATCTTATGCTACAATATTTACACTCATTCTGTGTCTGTTAAATATAATGTACTTATATTTAAAAGTATATAACAGCTCTTATTTAAAGGTTGTATATATTTAGTTTATTTTTTATATTTTAGTATATTTTTAAGAGGCTATTTGTAACTGAAAAATGTCAAGTGATTTTTACATTTTCAAGTGACACAACATACATTATTTTTAAACACCTCTATTCTAAATATATATAAGTGAAAATAAGTTCAAGGAAATTACTGAACTTATATTCAAGTATCACGCTAATTTTGGAGGGATTTTCAGTCAGAATTTTTTTCTGAGCTCATTGATTTATGTTTATAAATTTTGAAGATTTTCTATCAAAACGTATATTCGCTATTAAAAAATAAATATTTTTGTTAATGTCTTTAAATGAATTCAGTTCAGTTTTTTAAATGTATACTAAATTCTAGATGGAATATAAAGTTTACTTTAATTTTTTTTTACTACTGAAATTTTGTCATTTTTCATTGCTGAGAACCTCACGGTTTTGGAGATAATCCACAGTTTCCACATTTGTCAGCAAAATGAAATTACTTTTAATTTAAAACTCATTCGTTTTTGTCAGCAAAATGACACTATTAGCAGAATCAAATACTTACAAGTCTCTGTATTCCGCCACATTCCCGAGATGTTGCCCAGCAAGAAGAATCAGCAGAAATATCGGCGATTATTTGTACGGCGGACAGCATCAGTTCGTAATCAGAGTTATTCAAGCAACTGAAGAGCAAATAAACCCCTCTGGAACTCATAATGTCTTTCTGAAGCACGCGGCAACTGCAGAGTTTGTTCAAACATCTCAGAGCTGCAAACTGAAAGATAATCGAAACAATACTCGATGAAAGCTATCTTTTTATGTAATAATTAAACACTGAATAGTTGAAGTTAAAGTGCACCACCTCTCTTTAGATTTTTTTTAAAAAAAGGATTTCTATTAGTAAACATATCAGTCTTGGGCAAAAGAATGACGCCAAAAATTAGAATATGAAAGTTAAAAAGACGAACAGTTCCTAACACACACACACACACACACACACACACACACACACACACACACACATACATATATATATATAATATTATATATACATCAGTTGTTATATAATTAAATCACAGTGCATTCTGTTTAACTAGGTATTATAAACACTGTGTATTTACAGATTTGGAAATTCTGTCTGATTTTTGATTGAATTTTTGTTCTAGGTCTATTTTGATGGCATTAAAATAGGGATGTGTAACTGGAAGAAGATTTGTTCCTTTTTTGCTAAGAATATAAAGAAACATTACAAAATTTTGTGATAAACAAGGCAGAGAGATAAATTAAGAGATCTAGAAAAAAAAAATATTACTCATTAGTATCACCCCTCTTCGAAATAAAATAGCCCGGAAATTGCAGACACTAGATTCTGAAACAAATACTGGCATGGAAATGTAATAAATATTAACACATTAAAGGCGGGAGTCGTAGTTCTAAGAATTTGATCCGCGTTGCCTAGCATACTTTCGTCAAGATCCCCCGCCTTTAATGTATTAATAATAAAAAATACAAATTACAGTTTAACCAGAGAATATGTGGTTTCATCATTGCATCTAATATAAAAAATGGTCATATTTATCAAATATTCCTTTACTTTCATAATTTTATTTATTTATTTTTAAATTTATCTCCTCATGTTCTGACTGGTATACTAAGCAGAGTAGGCATTCGTACAACCTCGTGTTTTTCAATACAAAATGGTATTCGTAAAAAATTTATTCTAACCATCCTTTATCTGTTTCAAAGTATATTTATTGACTGCATCTGAAGCATTGATATGAGAAAGAGTTTTATAAAATAAAACTATACAATTTTAAGTATAATCAATAAACATGAATGAAAAAATTGGGGAAAATAATATATGATCATTTAATTTTCCAAAATAATTACTTTCATGCAGCTGTTCTCACATTTTATTAATTTTTAATTTATAATGTTTTATATATATATATATATATATATATATATATATGTATGTATGTATGTATGTATATGTATGTATGTATATATATGTATGTATATATATATTAATTAACAAAATAAGACAACCGAATCAAAATGAACAATAGAAACAATAGAACAATTTGTTTCATTAATTGGTTCTTATTCATTTACCTTTCATTTTGTGAACTTTTAGCGTTTAATTCTGAATTGAGTTTTAATTTCGATTTCGACCTGAATATCTGCCCATGACTAAACTATATGCCACCATAACGTATTTAATATTCCTGATGGCGAAAAGAAGGACAACCCCCACTTTCTCTGTCTCTCCAGTGAATGCCCACAGCTCATTTTATTTAAAACGTGATATCATGTGACTTAGACTTTTGGCTGATAGAACCAATGATGCCATCTAGTAAACTAATTAAACTAAATGTGGAATGGTAAAGGCTAATCTCTACAACTCGGTCAATCCTGATAGAACGGTGATCTCATCGATGTTTACATACTGGCACTCAAGATTGACTTTAAATTCCATTTGGCCAACTAGTATTAAAAAAAAAATTCTGAAATTCACTTTAAGTATATTAATTCCTAATACAGAAGTACTTTACACTAGTAGTAATAGTTTGCTGAATAAATCACTTGAAAAAAGGTCTAAAATATAAATGCACTGTTTAAAAGTTCCCTACTAAAGGAAAATACAACGGACGGAACATGGAAAAAACAAAAGTGTATATTCATTGAAGGAAAATTATGTCAGAATATTAAAATATACATGAAAAGGAAATATATTACAGAATAAAATAGTTAATTAACTATTGCCCTTGTAATTCTTCCAACAGTGTCTAGTACTCGGAGGTCTTCTTTATTCCTCATAAAGGCGCCAATTAACAGTTCAAAAGTTGTCCATTTAGTACTGCGGTTTGAGGTACTGTTGAGGATTCTATGTAGTCTGTCTACATACTTTTACCATTTTTTAGAGCCGTCAATGGACAATTTGGTTAAGACAGTCATGAATGTTCAATGTATTCTTTCTATTTGGCCGTTTCCTTGAGGTATTCCGGTTGCAATTTGTAGATATTGGATATGCTCATCGTTACAATAATCACTAAAGGCTGTAGAGGTAAATGCTGATCCTCTATCAGTGATTATTCTTTTTGGATTGCCAAACGTTTTCTGTTGTAGTCTTAATTTGTCAAGTGCGTCCTCATTAGAAGTAGATTTGACAAGGTATAGCCATATAAATTTAGTAAATGCATCAACAACAGTTAGGATATGTTGATATTTCTTGTTCGTGGATGGCATAGGACCTAAAAAATCTACATGATAGGTACTTGGTGGCATATCTTCTTTAGGAATAGGGTTTTAAAATCCTTCTTTCTTCCCATTTTTCTTATTTGCTAATATACATGATACAGTATTCAACATTATATTTTGTATTCGTTTGGATATATTACGAACAAAGAATTCTTGCTTGTTGATGTTTTCAGTTTTAGTTGTTGAAAAGTGTCCTTTTTCAAGAGCTCATATGATTAATTCGGTTTGCATGTCTCGTGGAACAACTATTAATTCGCTACCATTTTCCAATTTATTGTATAAGATTATTTTTCTTTCGAAAAATTCTTGATTAACACTGCTGCTAATGGCCTATCTGAAATTTTTGATATTTTCATCCTCTTGCTTGTTTCGTTTGATGTTATCGCTACCGGATTTCTGCTTAGAGCATCTACATGTTGCATTCTTCTGCCTGGTTAAAGAATAATTTCGTAGTCAAATTCTTCTAAAAGAAGTGCCCATCTGGCTATGCCAGTGACTAAGTCTTTTTTATCCATAGTCTTTTGGAAAGCGGAACAGTCTGTTACAATCTTGAAGTGATTTCCTAAAAGGTAGGTGCCAAATTTCTTATGTACTGTGACAATGGCGAGGATTTCGAATTCGTAGCTACTATACTTTTAATTCGCGATAGAGATTTTTGAGGCGTGTATTGGGCAGGATGCAGTTTTCGATATTCGCCTTCTTGTAGTAAAATAGCAACATATCTATGTTGACTTGCGTCCGTATGTAATTCTGTTTTTCTTCCTTGTCGAAATATATTTAATACTAACCGTTCTGTTTATATTTTCTTGAGCTTTACGAACGCTTCAAACTGCGGCTGATTAAACACAAACGGAGTATCCTTCAGATAAAAATAAAATAAAAGGGAAGCCGTAAATAAAACTGAGTAAAAAGCGTCTAAAACATGAAAAAAAAACATACAGAAAAGGAGTGCGTAAAACGCTGCTCTGTTGAAATAAATGAATAGTAAAGGTGAAAATAAAATGTATAACATACTGTGAAATAAGTCGATTGATGCATTAATTACTCATTAAGAGATGAAATTAATGTGGATTGCAAAAGGAACTATTTCATTTTCACTAACAATACCGAACATTTAAGTGAAAAGTTACTGCCATCATCCTGCTTAGTAGAGCAATATGTAAAGATGAGTAAAGCGATGCAAAATTAAGATGCAATGCAGAAAATTTTAAAGCTAATAAACAAAGGAAAATCACATATGAAAGCACACATACATATATATATATATATTCTCGTTTCATCGATTTAAGCTACAATGTATTTAGCTTAAATCGATAATTTGATTTTGTATTCCTTTTCACAATTCCCTTACAAAAATAGAATTGATGTATTTTTTTAAAATTACCTCACTTTTATCATAAATCACAATTTTAGCCCTTTGTTTATGAGAGCATATTTTATTAATAGTGTTGAAATTCAACCAATAAATAAATATCCTCCCATTTTGAAACAATGCTCGTATAGACTTATAAAGTCACTGAC
This sequence comes from Argiope trifasciata, assembly GCA_026543055.1. NCBI lineage: Eukaryota > Metazoa > Arthropoda > Arachnida > Araneae > Araneidae > Argiope > Argiope trifasciata. The sequence goes on from JAPMOQ010006612.1 coordinate 3,183,643, forward strand.
TGATATTATTCTCTGGATCAGAGTTTAAAAATTCTTTTTCACTCATAAAAATTCTTTTTCACTCACAGTACATTTATGGAGGAATCAAATCTTTCGCGTTCCTATTTCCGAGAGAAATACTTTTTCGCTGTCCAAAATTCAGAAAATAAAGTATTAATGCATGATAATTAAAAAAATATTAAATAAAATATAACCCTTTACGAAATTCTAATAAAACTTTTGAAGTTAAAAATTTTTAGCAATTATTTTTGTTTTCAAATACTTGAAAATCATAATGAGTTTAGTTTAGTTATATTAGCAACCAAAATCAAAGACACACGAGGGCTAATTTCGAGTGAGTATTTTAAATTTCGATAAGTGAAAGAATCGCGAGAGCAGTATCTGAGCAGACATCTCTCTTTTCGACTTTTTCGCCTATATTTTCATAGTAGAATATTTGATAATGACGGATTAAAAGTGTACCAAACCTACTTATTGTAATTTGTTTAGGATCCACAATACTATCTCGTTGGCAAGATATTGCCTTCTGTAAACCACTGGCTTCTCAAAAGTGTCAAAACAGTCCTAATAAAAATTACCCCCGTCTTGCGTAGGCATTCGGTATGAGCTGAATGATTCATTTGCCACAAATAACAATTTTAAATTCTGTGTACGCATAATAGCTTTCATTAAAAACGGTTAGTGCGACCATCCCTCAGACAAAGGTACTGTAGCGATCCTTCGCTTTCGGAGAAAGCGCGCCTAAACTTGACGGATGATCCATCGTAAATCATATAAAATGGCCTTGAGCGCCATATATTTTAGTATTCTCACTTAACAGAGGGCGCAGAAATACATGCAGAGTGAGCTCCCCAGCGGCAAGCGTGCGATGTTGTTCGTGGAAAATAAAATATATATTTAAAATAAAGGAGAGTGAGTTCTTCCATAACCACAATATGGAATTAGATCAAGAAATTTAAATCATGGATTAATCAATCCTCTTCAGTACGATCCGTCATCAAATGTAGTTCCATTAAAGTAGTAATACCATGATTATTGTACCCTACACAGAAGAAAGAACTTACTTGTACGGCAGTTTTTCGTCCTCATATATGAGGTCTCCTGAGGGATACAGAAAAGGGTTAAAGAAAAAAACTCCGTGGGAAATTTCTCAATTACAGCTCTTTTTTGCTTTGTTGCACTCATTGAATTTATGTTTCACTGTTTATCAAAAACAATTTCTCCATCAAAAATATTCTGAAACTGCATTACTCCCAATATATATATATATTTTTTCTATAAATAAGCATAATATTTATAGTACAAAGGCGTATATCGAATGAGCATTTTACTTAAATATTGAATAAGTTATGAAGTTAATGTATCGTGATTCGAAATGCCTGTAATCCTAAAATATTTTCTTTAGGATTTTATTCTTCTTCAGAATGTAATACATAATTTAATTTCCTTTAATTTTTGAATATATTTATTGAATAAATTACTATGTACGTTTTTGTTTTAAATCAGTTTATTTCAAAAATAATTGGAGTCACTGTGGTTTGATAATTCTCGACTTCGAGACTAGAGGGTTCCATATTCCGAACCCCCTTTAACCAAAACACCATCGAATAAATAGATTTGGCCCACGCTAAATCCGTTTGGCACAAATGTTCTCTCTGTGGTGTGGCAGCAAAGTTTGGAAACAGACTTTGGCTCAACCATCACTCTCGTCACAGTTTGAATTTACGCTATTTTGTTCCAAAATTGTCGTCAAGTTGCTTCAAAACTGACTGAGCAAAAGTATAACTAGACCAAATTAAACAAAAATGTATTTAAAATACCATCATAAGTTTAGTGAATTCTGAAATAAAGAATTTAATAATAATTAGTTCGATTTGTCTTAAATTGTGAAAGTATTAGATGATACAGTTATAAAAGTATATTAAAAACTAGCCAAAAATTATCTATATAAATATATATTCAATTTATAAAGGAAACGTTATCACATGGTAAACTTTTTCAATTTAAAATTCAATTTATGAATTAAAACCATCCATTATGAATTGAAACCATATGAATTAATCCATCTAAGGAGCAGCATTATTTATCTAATTCTTTGGACGTTATCTTACTTTGCATCGATATGTACACCAAAATAAATTCTTACCGATAACGTTATTCTGGTGTGATTAACGTAGTTCTGTTATTTTATAGGTAATGCCTACGCATTTTTTTGTTGATAAAGAAGGAAAATTGGATATTGAACTCATTAAAATAATCCGATCAGTTTTATCTATGGGATGCAGTTTTGAAAATATTTTGCTGTATCAAACTGTGTTTATATCATTTTTTGCGTGATTAATAATTTACGATAGGTCCAGTTTTGTACAGATTTCTGATTCAGGAAATCAAAATTGAATTGCAGTTATGAAGTTTGCTTGTCATTTATTATACCAGACAGATGTTAGAAACCAATCTTTGAAGATAAAAAAAATTATCAGGAAATAAAAAATCCTTTTTCCAGTTGAGAAGTATCTTAGGAGAGCATTTTGTTGCTTCCTGCAATTACAGCGTTAAATAAAAATTGCCTAAAGAATTGCCCTTCAGATAATTTTTTTTGTGTATATAGACCATATTATTTGTACGGATACATTTTTAATTTTTAATTTAAAAGCGAATAATTTAGAAAGAATTGTGGCTAAAATTATCCGTTTCAAAAAAATTATTTTCAAGACAAGTGAAGCAGACACTTGTACATTGACTTTAAAAGAATTTCACTTGAAAGAAAGTAATTTCAAAATTTGCAATTTGGTTAAAGTATAAAATCTCTATTATTAAGTACGACGACGTTAGTATATTATATATTTATTCCACAATAAGTACGTTACAATTAAGAATGCAGTTTTATAGAATATCAACAAAACAAGGTGATGTCATTCAAGCTAAAATAAGTTATACAGAATTGTTTGCTCCTTGCTTGCAGCAAAATGCTCCCCACCCTGATCAACCTCTAGAAGTATGACCAGTTGAATTGGACGGGTGATCTCCTTTCCTTGGACACGAAAGATGCAGGTGCAAAAATTCTTTCATCCCGACCATCGATTAAATTCACCATGAGAGCTTTCTTCCACATTTAACGTGGTCGTATATTTTCTTGTAATAGGATCAAGTCCCCTACTCATACTCTTGGTGATTGCTTTGCGTTTCTTACTTGATAGTACTTACGTAACTCCAGAAGATATTCTTTGGACCACCTTTTCCAAAATATATAGAGTAGGTCTTGCTGTTACCTATAAACATTTGTGAGCTTGTGATTTCTAGACTAGGGTCCGGATGGAACAGTGGTCAACTTTCCACCAGTTGATGAGCTGGGGGCAAAGCTTCCTCTGAATCATTCTCACTACTCTGATAAATCAAAGGTCTACTGTTGAGCGAGGCTTCTATTTCCACTAATACCGTAGTTAAAACTTTCCCATCTAGTAATGAACGACCAAGATATTTTCAAAGACATCGTATGGTTAGACCTATTTGTCGCTCCCAGCATCCTCCCCTCTACGCTGCTTGTGGTGCAACGAACTTCCACTTCCACTTTTTTCTCTATATTATGAGGCAGATAAAATAGTTTTGATTCGTTGCAAGGACTAATATCGGCAAGTTCAATATGTTGGTTATCGATAATTTTGCCTCTGTTATGTGTAAGTATCTCTTAAATCTGAAAGAATAAAGAGTTTGTTACGGAGTATTTGAAAGAGTTTAAAGGCTATTTCGTAATTATTAGATGAAAGAATCACCACTGGTTTCTATAGCAACTTTACAATACGACGGTTATCAAACGTTGTAAAATGAATTGTGAAAATCACTTAAAATTTCAGAATTACGAATAGTCATCATTTTATCTTGTGTTGTTTTAATATCAATTGTTTCCAAGTCCCAAAATCGTCCAGAACGCGTACTAAAGTTTCTGTGCTAATGTTGTGCACTGAAGAAACAGAAGAATATGCTATAATAGTGAACGAACGGAAAGAATCCGTCGAAATAGTGCAAGTATTAACACATGAGTCACAGAAAGTCTAATAGGAGATTTAGTATGCAGTATAGTCCAATTAAAATCAGCTTCCATTAGAATTTCTGCAGGTCAGTCGTTTAAACTGTCTGATGGATCAACAAGTTTCAACTTTTCACTATGAACAAAAGACAGGTCAGAGAATAGATGAATGAAAAGCATAAGTATTTGAACTTTCAAATGTTTGTATATTTACTTGAGTTGTTCCAAATTGAAAAGATAAATTTGACTCTCCGTTTTGTTTCAGTGTTTGTTGAAATTGATTTGAATGCCTGAAAGGTCAGTTTTTCCGAGTTGGTGATTTCCAGTTGTAGGAAGTCGATCAAGCTAGATGAATGAAGCTAGACTGACTCCCACCGTCTAAGAGACTCCGCGTTACTTTTGTCTTACCAGTTGAGCCAATTACATATATTCGAGCAGTTTGTAGATGAATAAATTTGGGAGCTATAATATCAGCATTATTAGTAGAAGTAGCTGGAATAGTAGTTAAGTTTAGATTGTCAGTTACAGTCTTGCAGATGGAAAAATGGTGCCTTTTTTGCATTTATAACAACGGGCTTTGTCTTTCCGGAGGCAATTATTTGTGTTACGGACATGGTTTGTGTATAAAAAACAACGATTACTATTTTTTAACTTTTGCTTGCGAGTATCTATATTAGTTACAATGCTATAATCTTACGGCCAGTGTCCTTAGTATCACAGAAAGCACAAAATGGAAAACGTTTTTTAATTGGCGTATTGTTCTTGGAATTAACACACAAGTTAGTAGTGGAAGGCTTAAAATTATAGTGAATAGACTACTCACCTCTAATTTTCAAAGATATAATTACGCCTTCTATACCTTCAGAGAAACACTATTAATTTTTTTATGTCACCTTCTGGATTTTTCTGATGTTTCACAAAAATAATCCAACGGCGGCAAAAGTCATCCTGAAATGCTCGTAAAATTTTAGAAATTGAAACTCGGCCATAAGGATTAACATCCTCGCTCGAGGCACGTAGAGCTTGTAATCTCCTATTGCATTCAATAAAAACTTTGTCTAGTGATGTTGGCGATGGATTTCTTATCGGCTTTAAATTTTCTTAAAAATCCAAATGAGCTTGAATGATTCTGTTTTTGTCGCCATATTTATCCATAATGGAGTTTTTTAGTAACTTCCTATGAATCGGTAAAAATGCTTATACCATCGATAAACCGTTTCGGCTCATCTTATAAATAGCCTCTTAAAAAACATGTTTATTAATTACGGAAAAATTTGGATTATTATCTATGGAAGATCGAAATTATTCCTAAAAATGCCACTGCTCTACATCGTCTTTGAACGGTTCTAGCTTACTTGTAGACAGTTTTACAGTAAACGATTGAATGGCAGATGTTGTAATACAGGGGTTCAAATTCATCACCAAATTATTGTTATTAACAGCCGAATGATTATTAGTAACGTTATTCATAGTTGGCGCCATTTTATTTATTTGCTTTGAAAATCGCGAATTTGGCATTATCATTATAGTTTACACATTGTAAAATATCGTTTTCTTATTCTTCATCAGAAAGTAAATTGTGTTTCGTTACCCGTTATTTTCATTTTATTAAAGGCTGTAGTACAAATATATTCCAAATCTTCAGGTGAAGAACCATCTTTTAAGTTACTTATTTCAACAAAAAAACGAGTAATGTTACCAGGAACAGTTTTCCGCTTTCGTTTGAGTTACATCATTTTGTTTGCAGTTTCATCCGGTGTCGCCATAGCTACATCGTCTTCAGTAATCTGGAGTATAAATACAAGAAATTCAGAAAGAGAGTCAACTTGCCGATATTTCAGGAAAAATAGGAAGTATAAGTTCACAGTCCTGATTCAAATAGGGTTTTAGCGCCATACATTAAGCACGACGACGTTACTATAATATATTTATACCACTATAAGTACGTTACAAGTAAGAATGCAGTTTTATAGAGTAGCAACAAAACAAGGTGATGCCATTCAAGCTAAAAAAATTATACAGAATTGTTTGCTTACTTGATTCTCGCAAAAACTATATTTTACTGTCAAAAATTTCATTGATTTCTCAATAAACTTCACTTAAGATTTTGCCAGATCCAGGCAGGGCTTTCAATTAAACTGATCGAATTTTATTTATTATATTATTTAAATGCTTCTATTAATTTTTTTAATATTTAAATCATTTTAGATCACAAGTAAAGACCCAGAACCATTTTGTTTATGCGTGTTTTCATTTTTAAAATAGAAAATAGTTGGGGCAAAAATTTACTAAAAGTTAACTGTGCCAAGCTCAATGTATCAACTTTATTTGTTTAATTATCTACTGGTGATTAGCTATTTTTAACTACCATTCTGCAGCACCCGCTTTAGGGAATCTACTTCCAGTTTCCATTTCTACAGAGCTAAATTTCTTTGTTACTTTAAATGGCACATAATAAATTGAAATTTAACAACTGTCTTTAAATATGATCGGTAAATTAAGGATGTAACGCTGGTTATTTGTTACCTTGACTTAAACATTTTGATGTTGAAATGTCTGATATGATTCATTAATAAACTTCTTTTAATTGGTTGCTTCAGCAGATTATAAGTAGGTTATAGCATAGAAAACTTATAATCTCAAACTGATTAGATGACGAAGAAAATTAACTATTTCCAAACTTCACACAAGAAATTTATAAACCACAAACACAAAAGTATGTGTGACCGATAAAGTAGATTTCAAGTTCAATAGGTTCACAAATTTGATGATACGTTGTTCGAATCAAGTCTCGAACCCATAGCTGTCCCCTGTTGAAATAGAGATACTACCAACAACCAAATGCAGTAATTTAATGTTAAAATAAAAAGTTCAAATAAGTCCTTGAATAATATTTTGGCTAGAGTATTAATTAGTGAATCGATGATGAAAATATTCTATAAATCTTTTTTTTTTTGCTGTTGCATGTCAATTACATATTCTATGAAATTATCATAATTGAATAAACTATAAACAAATTATGGATCATTCTGCAAAATAAATAAGAACTCATCAACAAACTTTAAAAAAATGATTATTGTTGATTTTTCTTTTTTAAATTTTAAATATTCTTTGTTTGGCTTTGCTGATTAAGAATGTTTTTTTTTGTAACAAACTGTTAACAAAATATTATTCCAGGAGTTCCATCCCTTATAAGTAATGATTGAAAATTATATTATCGTATTTATCAAATTTAATGCGAATTTCTGATTGTTTGAAGAAATGAAGGGATTTTCGCTCTATATAGTTATGTAGCCAAAATTTAAAAATGAATTCCATTTATTCCCTAAGTTATACGAAAAAAAATTCTAAGAGACATTTAATATATTTGGGTTTTATTTGGAGTTTTGCCATTCTTTGCCTGCTTTTGATTTATCATTTATTTTTAACTTTATATGCATAAAGAATCTAAAGTTTAAAAGTATGCGTTTTACCTGAGACCTTCGGATTCCCAAGAAAATAGCCTCGATGACATTCAAAAATAATTTGATGGCCTTTCCATCAATGAGAGCTTGAAGACATGGGGCTTCGAAAGAAAGTACTTCATGCAAGCACACCAAAGCCAGAGTAGTGGTAGTTACATTTCCACCCTATTTCAAAGAAAATTTCAGAAGTTAAGAAAAAATAATTTTCGTGTAGCTGATAATAATATTTAATATTTTATTTATATAATATTTATATTATCATATATAATATATTAATAATTATTACATAATAATAAATATTTAATAAGACAAAAAATAACTGTTTTCTAATGATGTTTTCAAGTGTTTGATATTTACAGAATACTTTATGTAATAATTAGCTCAAACTTTTCTTCAACTTGACGCAATTACAGAAAAAGAAGTAATTCTAAATTCAAAAATTTACGACTTTTTAATCTAATTTTTTTTTTACGGAAGTTGTAAACAAAAGTTATGGTTCGGGGATGAATAAACCTTTATCAGAAGTATCTTGATCAAAGACCTTCATCAGAAGTCATATTGAGCTGTCAAATTAAGTTGTCCCACTATGATTTTAATATTTAATAACCAAAAAATGAGAAATGAAAAATCTTGCAAGAATTTCATTAATAATTTCCTTAAAAAATATCATATATAATAAAAAATACAAAAGAATTTTGAATTTTAATACTTTTTAAAAAAATAAGTTATATCTGCTTAACTATTATTGACATAAAGTTCTTTTCAAATTAATTGAAACTTTCTGTTTTGAAAATTTATCATTGTTTTAGAAAATATAAAAACTTAAAGGAAACCTAATACGAGAATATATTTAAACTTTATTATTTTAAAAGATGAAACTAAATGGGTCCATATTATTTTTGTTTAAAAAATTAATTTCCTAATGACTTTATTGAAATTTTCAGAATCAAAAACTCATAACTCTTCATCACATAAAAAGAAGGTAAAAAATATTTATTTTTATTTCCAGAAATAAAGATTTTATGACTAATTTAATAGTGTTATGCATACAACCATATAAAAAGTAGGCTGAACTGTGTCGCTAGTAAAAATTTATAATTCTAAAATATTTCATATTCATTTAAATTTTCTATCCATAAAAATCAAAATAAAATTGCTGCTTTTCTCCTTTTCAATATTGTAATGTTTATGTTGTCTCTCTTATGTTATCTTAAGTAATAAATAATTATGAATATATTATTTGAATGTTTTTTTAAAAAAAATCAGAGATTCTATTGCATAGCTAACTGAAACATCAAATTTAAAGAAGTAATTTTATTTTTGGAAAATAAAAGTTATGCTACTGGCGACATAAAAACAAGATTGAACCATTATATTCAATGAAGTCATTTTTCTAAACATTAACAAGATGTTACATGACGGAATATAAACAAATCTGAAATATCTAATTTAGAGAAGTAAAATTGCTGAACAAAATACATACAAGACATTTCATAATGAAATCTGAACATTGAGACTTCAGATTTAATGAAGTAAAATTGTTTTTCGAAATATAAACAAAATTTTGCATTTCAAAAAGAGGACTATGTCGTTTAATAAAAGATCTTCTGCAGAGTGATTTATCAATCCTATGAAGTGCAAGAAAAAAGTAGTTAAATAGATTAAAATAAATATAATAATAATAAGAAGAAGAAAAGCGTTTAAAAATAGTAAATATTTTCCAAAGATTATTAACTTTTCATATATCGAAAATTTTTAAGGGTACTTTGAAAATTAAATAATGCATAATGAGTGAATTAATAATGAGTGAAGATTTTATTTTATTTTTTAAACACACATAGTACTGATTTTAGCATGATCTATTATTTCAAATTCATGATTTCAAAAAAACATCGAAGTATCTTTGTACGAAAATATTCGGATAGTGCAAAAATCATAAAAAAGAAATAACTTAAATTTTTTTATGATTGTGTAGTAAAAAAAGGAAAATTATGCGCATTACTTCTTTTTTGGCAAAGCTAACATACGCTTTCTTCGCGGCAAATAAAGAGTTAAAGAAAAAAAAAAAAAAAAAAGGACCTTACACTCTATTACAAAATTAAGTAACATAAGGGTGAAACGAAATTGAAAATAGTCAGCTAATTTTATTTTACAATAATTTCTACAAATTTAAGCAAAATCTATAAATACTACAGCATGTTTTTTATAGCATGTTAATTTCATTACTAAATTTTTGTTCGTTTGTGTGGAGTTAAAATCGAAAAAGAAGAGTTTGTATATCAAACGTTGATCAAAAGAATTAAAGACCAAATGATTAAAATAAAAGATGAAGAATCTTAACTTTAAAAAATGGTTCAACATATATACGAATTCTGTGAACACACAGAATTATGCCTATGAACATACCTATGAGACACATACCTACGCATGCTTATGAAAGTAATACAAAAAAAATTATCAGTATAACAAGGATATTAATAACCTAATTAATGATATTATACAAGGGAAACTAATACTTTATTGATATAACACATTAATTTAAAACTGATTCGAAAACAAATAAACAAGCACACTGAATTGATACAGTGCTCTTTTATTCACAATATAAATAAAAAGCAATAAAATAAGGTTCCTTCAGCATCTAAATATTATTTCTCGATTTCATGCTATAATCAATGTTTAATTTGATATTAGGATTTTACTTATTAAATTTACCACTCTCGTTTTTCCTTTGAAGCACTTACTCTTTCAAAAGCGCTTAACATGTTAAAATTCATTTTGTATTCCTTTAACAATAAAAATAATTTTAAACATTTATTTCAAACAATTCAATAGATTAAATTCCATATTTTAATATTTGATTTTTCTAAAATTTCATAGACATTCAACAAATGTATCACAATTATGTTATTGCATATACATTCCTTAAACATTTTTAACAAATTAAAATTTACTTATCCTTTGAAAACGAATATTAATTTTAACTTTACTCTTTCTTTATACAGGAATTTAAAAACTAAATTTAGAAGCAACAGAAGAGAAACAAACTAAATCAACACATACCTGAACGTACATTAAAAGTGTAGATATTCTTTTATATGAAGATGGAGAGGTTTCTATCACCATTTGCTGAATTCACTTTTTTTGATTATTCCTTCTGTTTTCTGAGATGTTTAAAATCCTGACAGCTTGAGATTTGAGATATTTTCTTTTGAACACTTCAGCAGAAACAGTGGTTGGAAAAATACTTCTGTTACCATGGCTGGTTGCTATGATTCAATGTAAGATCGACTAAAATAAGAGACCACTTTTTTTGTTCCGATTTAAGAAAACTAGGATGAAGTAAAATACGATAACTTTTATTAATTTTTTATGGGTTTTTCCCCCAGTTTCTTGCGCTCAAATCTTAAATATTATAGTGCTATTTGGAAAAGGAATTATAAAATTAATAATTTTCTAAAAGGTTGCTTTTATTATTATATTTTTAAAAAAAGGGAGAAAAATTCTTATCAGAATCCAGGACGTAAAGGTGCGGAACATTGAAAAAAAAAAAAATACTGTAACTAAATTTAAATAATTACATACATAATATATTTTAATTTCCAATAAATGTTTCGAATTTTTTTCATGGGGCATTAGATTTAGTTTAATTTCTTTACTGTATTTTTTTGCCGCGCTTTAAAGCTTTTAGGCTTTGATTTAAAATACGCATATTTTGTATAAAAAATTATTTTCTTCTTTTTAACCCAATAAGGAAAGCATTAAAATCTTTTTTATTATTTCTTTTCTTTTAACTTTTAATATATACGTTGGCCATAAAGCAATTTTCATTATCTGGTGACATCTGCAGCTTAACCAAACTTCATATGCAGACTGTCAATGATATAGGGGGGGGGGAATAACCATAAATAACTATTCCGATCTGCCCAAAGGTACACGATAAAATCTTAATGATCGGTCACCGCTACAACATTGGCGAAAATTAAGGTTGGTTCGACAGGCCATTACTGACCACTGTACAACCCCTCCAATAGGAGGCACATCCTGTCATCGAAAGGAGGTAGTTGATTCACACCATTTCTATACCCACCAGAACGGTGAGAACCACCTATCAATCCAGAATTCTTTCTTCAATATATCTGAGGTTCCCCCTGAAGCAATAGGCACAGGGAGATAAATTCAAAAAGAAAGAAATAATCAGAATTATCGATAGAAGAAATTTTGGATGTACCAGAATGAAAATACTGAAATTAATATCTACAAAGAATAATTATGACGATCAATAATTATAAAACGAAAATTAATTATACAGAATTTTGTTAATGTTCGAGGGATATCAAATATCATATATTGAAACGATTGACATACAGTAGGAATCTCAGAGAAAATATTCTTTTTATGAATTGACATTAAGAGTATATTTTCAGCTTACCGATTTTACCTTTATGTATAAAATACTGCAATGGCTTTTATTCTTACAGGTTTTATCCTTTTGTGCCTTCCATAATGTGTCTGTGAAATTTGGTTTCATTTCGCTCATTAGATTTAACTGTAGATACCTTAAAACAAGAAAACTTATTTTATGATAATTCTGTACTTATAATTTTTCTCTAATTCCAAGATGGCGCCTCTCATTTGGTTTCAAAATTTAACTATGTGTTGGAATGTAGATTATTATGATCTGTGAAAGAAGAAACAGGACTTATGTTTTCAGGAACATTTCTTAAATAATCACATTCACACACTGAACAAACACAAGACAAGACATAACAAGACATTAGTACTTAACAGTACAGGATCGCATCTCATTCTGATTACACGCAATGCGTTATGGAATGGCATATGAGATTGCCTATCAGGCATCGCCATCTAGTATCCAAAAGAGAAGATAAGAGTTATGTAATTGCTACAACTAAAATCAATCGATCAATCGAAAGTTGAATTCTGAGCATATTAAAATATTGCTGTATTATCAGGAACACATATCTACACAAAATTTCAGAATTCTAGCCCACAAATTTTAATTTTACAGTAAGTAAAATAAGCTCTTAAAACTATTATATAAATATATATCCGTTTGATAATTAATGTGACATGAATTTTATTAATATTAGACATTTTAGGAGACCAAATTCCATTTCCAAGCTGTGAAAAACTGTTTGTAAATACTAACACTTTCAAATATATTAATAATTTCATATGTAAATTTTTCACATGTAGTCACTAAAAAGTACTAGCTATTTTTATTATAATGGAGATGAGGGTAGAATAAACTTCAGACTCAAATGTGGTTTATTTTTTACGCAACTGGTTATGAGTTGGTAGCAATTTTCGGAACTAATTATGAGAACATTAAAAACATTCTCAAAAGTTAAATTATCAAAACATTGTTTTCAGGCATTGTTAGAATTATTCTAAGTAAACATAAACTTTAATTATACAGTATTTTTTATTTTTTAACTAGCCGCCTTTGGCGACCAGCTTGTTCGCCATGTGTAATAAGTTCTAAAATCTTCAATTAAATCACATATTTATTAGACTTGAGGTAATTCCGGGCATTGATTGGCCTGAAATTAATATTTTCTTTAAGATGATGGACGGAAAGCTCTAAAAGAACACGTTTTCCTAGTAATATTCTTTAATTTTATAAATCAGTCAGTTTTAATTAATGCATTTAGAAGATTGATTGATGTAGCCACTTTTATTTAAAATATTAATAAAAATATTTTGTAAAATATGGCTCACAGAGCCAAGTATGAAGAAATCTAAAACTCATTATTCATAAATGCATAGTTTGACTCAAGCTACATAAAGTGTAATTATTTACTTCATTTATATAAAATTAATAGTATTAAACAATATATATGCCTATTAATAATATTTTACAAATTGGCCATTGGACAGGAATTTGAATGCATATCCTGAATAAATTCAATCCTGTAAAAATAAAGATAATTTATTGAGTTAATGATTTAAATATTGCAAACGATCATAGAATCCTTTGCCTAGCTTCCTTTTAAAAGAAAACATCACATTTTATATTTATTTTATTTTATCCAGTCACGTGCTGAAAGTTATATATTCTTTAGATTTAATTTGCAGTAATAGATGATTTTTTTAAAATTTGAACTTCCGTCAAAATGACGGCAACACGGTGATAAAAACCTAATTTTTTTCCTTTGATGTGCTCTTGCAGATTACGTTTTATTGTTTTATCCGAAATATATTGTTAAAAATATGGTTAAAACATTTCTTTAGCAATTCGTTTAAAATAGAAGTTTAAGTTTTATGTTAAAACATTGATACCATTAGAAAGCTAGTTTTTTTTTTAAATCTTTAACTTGATGTAATAATTATGTTTGTGCGAAATTATTTTCGGAAGTTATAGCGGAAAAATGTTGAAATTTCGTTTAATTTTTAATTAATTCAAATTCTAATTTAAAAATTCCAAAAAAGGGCTCCGAGATGCACATTCCCGACCCCCAGAGTATTCATGTATCAAATTTGGTAGCAGCAGATCCCACGGTCTGGCCTGTAGAACGCCAACACACACACATTGAGCTTTATTATAAGTGGAGATAAAAAAATATATGTTATTTTTTCTTTAAAATCAGTACAAAATTTAAGAAATAGTTAAAGTTAAAAGATTCAGTTATTAATAGTTAAAGAGTCGGTAACTTTATTCGGAAAAACTTTTTGAATTTAATGCTCTAATAATTTATCGGTTATGCTTCCAAAATATTAAAAATGTTTTTTTCAGTGATGTTGCCAAAATATTAAATATGTTTGTTTAAGAAAGGTTAAAAATTATTGAATAAATGATTTAGATGTTGCAAACGATTATAGAAACCTTGGCTTTGCATTTATTTTTTTAGAAACTATCACATTTTATAATGGAAATAATTATTGAATTAATGATACAGATATGGCAAACGATTATAAAAATATGCCATTAAGTCGGGATTTCAATGCATATCCTGTCTAAATTCAATCAGGTTTATCGTAAATAAAGAAGATTTGTTGAATTAATTATTTAGATATTGCTAACGATCATGGAATCTTTTGCCTTGCATTTATTTTTTTAGAAATTATCACATTTTTTATTTATTTTATTTTATCCAATCACATGCCAAAAGTTGCATTTCTTTATATTTAATTCGCGATGATAGTTATTTATTTTTAATTTGAATTTCTGTCATTGTTTTCTTTTATTTTATCCAGTCACGTGCTAAAAACATGGTTAAAATATTTCTTTGAAAATTCGTTAAAAATAGAAGTTTACGTTATAAATTAAAAAAAAACTGATACCTTTAGAAAGCTAATTTTTTTATCTTTAAATTGATATAAAAATCATGTTTGTGAACTAATATTTTTGGAAGTTATAGTGGGAAAACTTCGAAATTTCGATTACATTTTAATTAATTGAAATTCTAATTAAAATTTCAAAAAAAAAAGTGCTCCGAGTTGCACATTCCCGACCTCCAAGATATACATGTTATAGCGGGAAAATGTTGAAACACGTTTAGAATTGTTGATCCTAACATTCTAAACGTGGCAACGTAAATGCCTTAATACGAGTAACCCTACTCTTGGAAAAAATGAAACTAGTAATTACTCTGTTTTCCCTAATGGTTCCTTGTAAATAGACCACACAGCCGTAGGCCTTCATGAAAGTATCTGAAAAAGAATGAATATCAAATGAAATAAAATCACTTGAAGTTAACCTTGAAAGATAATGTCGAGGAATGAAGATCTCCTTCAAGTGTTCGATTTCACTGCCACTTGTAATCCAGTAAAGGTGGAAGTTCACTATTCCAATCGATTTTTGCAGCCCACAATTCTTGGATTAGAATCTTCATTTTCATGATGAATCCGAAAAATCCTAAAATCTGATGAATCCGAAAAATCCTA
>JAPMOQ010006612.1:3199051-3217950 GCA_026543055.1 Argiope trifasciata
TGATGAATCCGAAAAATCCTAAAATCTGATGAATCCGAAAAATCCTAAAATCTGATGAATCCGAAAAATCCTTTGGGATCAAAGATACGTCGCAGTTCATGGAGCACAAATCTCTTGGTACTGCTACCATTGACAGCAATGTCTTTCAATTTACTCAAAAAAGATTAAATATTTGTCTGGATCCCAGGCTAGTCCTAGAACTTTACATGAAGCACCACATACACATTCATGTTACCTCTTGTATCATCAGTTTCTATGCCTGATTGTTTGAGCCTTTCACGAAGTGGTACCGAATTAGTTTGCCATTTTCTTGGCACCATTCCTGCCCCTTTTCGTGATTTCTATACTTTCGTTGCTTATTTAAAGGGCAGTTTCTAGGTCGTCAACACCAACCAACAAGGTCATCGACCCAGAAAGAATTTTTCAAAACTTCACAAATTTCTGGGAACAAATAATTATGCTTTTCAAAATGATATTTAAGAGTTGCCGTGAGCAAATAAGGACTTGGTTTTGAGTCCAAATAGCACTCTGATAAAGTTTAGTATGCAAAGCTTGGTTTTTAATCCAGAAAAATTTAATAAATCTTCGATCTACTGGGTCTATCAAAATTTGTAAGTGTGCCTGTTTAACATCCGCTCTATATGCTACAGCATTTTTTTCTAAATTGCACCAAAAGTTAGAAGAAATTAGGGTACTGGTTCATTCCAGTGTGAAGACAGTCACTAAGCGAGTATTCTCAATCAGCATATGTACTATCAAACACTATTCAGAGGCGACTACATGTTTTATTCTCTCGAATGGCAGCATGGTGGGGAAAATAAAACATTGATTAATCTACTAAATCATCTGACTATTCCACTATTCAATCTTTCAAATAATTGTCAACAACTTCCCGATATTCTTAACATTAGAAATTAATCCCTCTTAAATCTCCTGACTAAAGTATTCAAGCGTTTTAATGCCACCTCCTATAGTTCCCTAAATTTCTTACATTCCTTCTATCCACGGTAACTTAACATGATATCTATTTTCAACAAACTGAATTGAATCATTGAATTCTCTCAAAATTGCTTTGTTCATTCACACATAAAGTATCTATTTCTTCACCTCTAATTCCCAAACTTTCCTGTTCTCAAAAGCGTGCAAAAGCGTCTTTGCACTAAAAACGAAATTAATTCATGCGGATTCGCTTGCACCCTCACATCTACTTTGAAGAGACCATCCAAAAACAGTTTCCAGAGCAACCAGAAATGAATTCAACCGTTGAAATCTTTTAGTCAAATCCTAATAATAATCCTATCCTATTAACAATCAGATCCGACAATCACTAGACAACTCATTACAATTAAATGTTAACTCAAGTTTTCTAGCCTTCATCTCAATACAAACCCTTTGATTAGGAATATGAATTGGAGCCTTCGAGATTTCATCTATCTCCAATGCCTCAATCACCACTTCATTGTATGCAAAAATGTTTCGTAACCCTACCTCAACTTTGCGACACAGCTGCAACTTAGGATTTTTCGCACCAAAATTATAAATTTTCCACTTTTTCAAATCCAACAGCCTTTAATCTTAAACTTTCAGAAACAGATTTGTTTATGAAAGAGCGTTCAGAACCATTATCAAACAAAACAAATATAAAGTCCGAAGATTTAGAAACAATAATTTCTACCTTTACACATTGCAAGAAAATTCCTCCTTTATTATTCGTCATGTGATTCGAAGAAGTAGATACAACCTCATTCAAACTCTTCTCTTCATTTTGTTTTGCTTTCATTCGCCCTCATCCTTTTGCCACTAATTTTGCCCTCATCCTTTTTAATTATAGCATACTAGCCGCCTTTAGCCACCAGATGGTTCGCCATGAGTAATGCGTTCTAAAATTTTCAATTAAGTCACATATTCATTAGCCTTGAAGTAATTCCGGGCATTGATTGGCCTGAAATTAAAAACTTTTACTCGTGATGTTGCCAAAATATTAAATATGTTTATTTAAAGAAAGCGAAAAAAGAAAAAAATATATTGAATAAAGGATTTAGATGTTGCAAACGATTATAGAAACCTTGGCTTTGCATTTATTTTTTTTAGAAACTATCACATTTTATAATGGAAAAAAAATTATTGAATTAATGATACAGATATTGCAAACGATTATAGAAATATGCCATTAAGTCGGGATTTCAATGCATATCCTGTCTAAATTCAATCAGGTTTACCGTAAATAAAGAAGATTTATTGACTTAATGATACAGATATTGCTTTGTTTTGCATTTATTTTTTAAAGAAAATATCACATTTTATATTTATTTTATTTTATCCAGTCACGTGCTGACAGTTGCATTTCTGTAGATTTATTTTGCGATGATAGGTTTTTGTTTATTTGAACTTCCGGCAATGTTTTCTTTTATTTTATCCAGTCACGTGATAAAAAACATAGTTAAAATATTTCTTTAAAAATTCGTTAAAAATATTAGCTTAAGTTATACATTAAAACACTGATACCGTTAGAAAGCTAATTTTTTTATCTTTAAATTGATATAAAAACCATGCTTGTGCAATAATATTTTCGGAAGTTATAGCGGAAAAACGTCAAAATTTCGCTTAAATTTTAATTAATTCAAATTCTAATTAAAAATTCGAAAAAAGGGCTCCGAGGTGCACATTCCCAACCTCCTAGGTACACATGTACTAAATTTGGTAGCTGTAGGTCCAACGGTCTGACCTATAGAGCGCCAACACACACACACACACACATTGAGCTTTATAATAAGTATAAATAACATTTTCACTCTAATGGTGAAAGAAACGGAAAAGACGTGTTGATCAGACCAATAATCATAAAACTAGAATAGATATATGTATGTAATAAAAAGAATATTTTTTTATAACAATTCAATTTAATTTTAAGGATTAATTCAATAGCTTTATATAGCAGAGTAATTTTTGAAAATACCATTTTAAAGAGTAAATTATGAATATAAATTACGTATTTAGACTATAGATATAGTTAATGGATACAAAAATAATTTATTTGGAGATATTTTCTTGCATGAAAAATTTTGAATTGAAATATGGAAATATTTAAAAATATTTTTAAATAAACAAAAGAAATGGACACAATTTTCAATTTTGATAATAATGCTGTTCTTGAAAATGATGATTACGCTTCAAAGATAATTACGTATTTTTGTTATTAAGGCAAATATTTTTTTCATGCGTATTTTAACTTTAAATAATTTCTACGAAATTAAATATGTAAAGTTTAATCACAAGCTGTTCTTATAAAAATCAACAAACTGTTAATAATTTATTTTCGAAAAACAATCAACAGAATAACTATGCAAAATTTTATTCTCATTCCAGTCTGAAGTATTAAAACACGATGAATCAGTACAATTTACAGATATCATTAAAACAGCAGAAATTATGAAAATTCAATATTACGATGAAATGGTATTAGAACATGAAAATGACACATTATAAATGAAACGATTTTTCGAAATGCTGAGAATCAATATTAATGGCTCTTCATCACTAAAATAAAATACGATTTTTATTTCATCTTTCAAAAAAGTGTTATTTTATGAACCAATACGATTTCAATTATATATTTAAAGAATATTTTATATTGGATATGAATTTCTAGACTGGTCCAAGTTGAAATTGATCAACAAAATCTAAATTGCTGTTTAAATACCAACAAAATATAAATTTATGCAAAATTATCATCAGGCATGGTATAAGAGATTGCATCGATAATCATAGATTTTTAAACCTATATTTATTGACAATTCAACAGACTATTGTTAGACATATATAGACCTTATCTAACTCAACATTGTGTTTAAATACCTAAGAATATTGCGAAATTCAATATATTCTGATATCATAAAGATAACTTTATATTTTGCCGAGTTTGCTTGCCTTATACATAAAATAATGAAGAGCACCATGCATATGCATCAGTTACATTGCTAGATAATTGCACTGGGAATGAGGATATATGTCTGCTCCTTCGACCACTTCAGTCCGCCAATTTTTTGTCTACATACAATCCTAAATTCTATTTATTTCATTTCCATCTACCTTTTTTTTTATATGGTCCCAGATCTATTAGAATTACTCTAAATTCGGAGACTTTATAATAAGAATTTCAAACAAAAAAGAAAAATTATAGGATTTAATGAGGAAGAAATAATTTTTTTTTTTACTTTCGGAGAAAAGAAACAACTTAATGATATTGAAAATAGTTTTATTAAACATTGGAATATAAAACAAACACACAAATAGAGGTGTATATAAGTTTTCCACGAAAACTGTAAAATACTTGACTTCAGATGAGAGTGTATACAAAGGTTTAAAACATCACACAGATATTCTAATTTATAAATTAGAATATTATATAAAATCCACTTTGAGGTATAACATGTGACACAATACATATCAGATCTCTTTATATAACTGTTTTATAACAATTAAAATTAAGTAGCATTTTTATCTCTTATAAATATAAAAAATAAGTATAAGAAACATTTTGTTTACAATATTTATAACACTAAATGATATATATCAAAATGAAATTAAAGCTTTCACAATATGAGTGAGATTCGTCTTTTCATTCTTTCAAGATAAAACGGAATGATATGTTTAAAAACAGATCTGTAAAAACATGTATTTTTTCCACCTGTACAAGATAAAACAGTTGTAATACAAAAAAATATATCTTTGAACATGATTAAGGCATCCTTGGATATGATTTATACAATGTCAAAGCTTCACCTTTTTATGCTGATAAAATTCATTTATGTATTTGTGGATTGCATTACATTACATTACCAAAAACAATCAGGTAACCATTACAATGATGAACACATACAATCTGCATTATAACCAGATCACACTTTCAGAATCATGAGCACAAATTAATGAAAGACACATGTATTATGAATTAAGATGTCACAACAAATAACACTAGTATTTTTTGAGCTGAACATAAACTTTCTCAAAGAAAAAGTTGAGACAGCTTTACAGAAGATATAATTGATATCATACAATATATACTTTATACTGATTTTGAGGACAACAAGTTTGTGCTTCTTGTAAAATTCGTATACGAGGTCCCATTGGAATACCCATTTTTTGCAAACGATCTTCGGTCAAATAAGGTAGCTCTTTTATTCCAATTTTTTCATTTTCGAAATTTGCAGCATATTTCTGAAAAAGAATATTTATGTCACAACCCTAAATAAAAACATTTTTTTACAAATGAAATGAGTTTAAACTATCTTAAAAAGGTGAAATGTTAAATTATTCACAACCAAGTTCATAAAATATTCAAAAAAGCAATTACACAGAAGTATCTATATAAATGAAGAAGCACCCACATACTTTACACTGAATTAAATTTCAATGAAAATTGAATTTTGTTCAATCGGGGATGAAACAAATTGGTTAATTTTACTGATTACTTAAAATACATACGTGATTATAAAAAACTATCATTCGTCACATTTGTTTTTGATGCTCATACTGCTTCATTTAAAAATAGAGAATTTATAGATAGTTCCAATTAATTCTTTGTAAAGCGGGGAACAAACTGATATCAATAAATCTCAAAATGCCTCACAATGGCGAATTCTCATACTTGGTGGTACTAACATTTGCAGGCTCGTGATTTTTTGAATAATGAATTGAATTAGAATAGTTTCCCTCAAGGGAAAAAAATCGAATGTTTTCCGTTAATACATTTTTTTACAGTCTGATAGTAATTAATAGCATTTCATCAAATATAAATTAAACAGTAAGGTAAAAAACTCAAACAGTTTCAATTAGTCGAGAATTCTCTCATTCCATTGCCAAATTTAAAATTTTCTGCATTTTATTAATATGAAAGAAGCTAATTTCAATGACAAGTCGGTTAGCTGCCTTTTTCTCAGTTAAGAATAAGAAACTGGTTTCTCAGCAGAACAATTCTTTTTATCTGAACATGCGATTTTTTGAAAAAGGAATTAAAGCCGTCATTCAAATAATATAGAGTATATGGGAATAAATATGAATATTGAAACAACACGTGGAAACTAACACAAAAAATTGTTTCCTTGAAAATAGAAAATGTACAGAAAAGAAGATATTGAAAAATTGCAAAATTCCTACAATGACGGGAGGATGTACAGCGAGTAATTCTGATTTACAATACTTAAATGTTCTAAGTGCTCTTTCAAAGTGGGCTGAAATATAGCATGGTACAAGAGGTTGTCCCAGGTAATTATAATGTAATAATATCACATTGCTCGTAAAGTCTTAAAATATTTTAACAAACTTTGCGGATGAAAATAAAGTATGTTAACATTATGTTAATCTAAGGACAAAAAAGAGTTGTAATAGGGGATTCATACAATACTAGTAGACATAAACAATTTTAGCATTTAATATATATAAGCTTTTATTTATTCCATGTTTTATGTGTTGCTATAAAGATATAAGATTAAAAAAATATATACTGAAATGATTGAATTGGAAAACTAGAAATATATTTTACTGAAAACATAAAACATCAATGCTCTGCATAAGAGCATAGTAATAATAATTTCAAATTTACCTCATAACCAAGTCGCTTCAAAAACTGCCTGATCAGAGGAGGTTCATCGCCAAAAAACCTAAAAGTTGAACATTTTCAAGTGAATGATAAATCGCTAATAATCAGCAAGAAATTCGAAATAAAATGGCTTTTCTTAAAAAGGAATTAACTCACGATATGTGGGATAAAGTTAGCATGATTTTATAAAGAATTTATACCGCATGCAAAACGCAACTTATCATACGAAAGTTAAAGAAATATTTAACAAAAAGTTTTCCAAAGTATATTATTCCTCCATCAAAACTTATTGCCTTCAAAAGTAGAAAATTTAAATATCGTTACAATCGCAAATCGGGTA
This sequence comes from Argiope trifasciata, assembly GCA_026543055.1. Lineage (NCBI taxonomy): Eukaryota > Metazoa > Arthropoda > Arachnida > Araneae > Araneidae > Argiope > Argiope trifasciata. The sequence continues at coordinate 3,205,990 of JAPMOQ010006612.1, forward strand.
ATATTAAAAAGTTTTATTTTGCAAGCAACGGTCTCTCGAATATGCAACAATGAATTTGTTTATAATCAAGATAAAAAAAACACCTTTTCTTTTATCACTGATAATATGCTGTGTTGCTGTCATTCCCAATTTTATTAAGGTATATATATGTTACCATATGTATGATGAATAATTGAAATACCATCTAAAACCATCTTGTTTTCTGAAGCCTTTTTAAGTAAATGGATAAAATACTTCTATTCATATTTCAATGCAACTAAAATGCATCTACAGCTGTGTAATTCAAAGAAAATGTCAAATAAGGTGTAAAGAACTAACATTTAGAGATTAAAAGTATGTATGAAATACTGTCTAAAAAACATGGTTTTTTTTTCACAGTGCAAATTAACACATTTGCTTATGACTCGCAAAGTTTAACTTTACTTAAAATTTCGTTTCGGAGAGAAAAAAAGATTCTTTTTAGGATGAATTTAAGAACTAGATGAAGTGCAATAAAGCATCATCGCTTTGATTTTACAATTTGAGCCCAAGTTTCTGCATCAAAATGGTCTAATCCTTAATAGTCATAAATCTCCATTCACATAACAGTGCTTTGAGAGCTATGTTATTCATAAAACTAGCATTCGATAAGTGTTAAAAGTAAGTAAAGCTATTAAAAAGAGGAATTCATTAGAATCTTTGCTCAAACCGTTTTTTCTATATTAGACGTATCATTCAAAGAAACTGTCATAATTTTTTTTAAAGTTACATTACATGGAAATCTTGCGAAAAATATTAGCATAAGAAAAGAAAAAGCGTACTTGGTCAGTTTCTTTGCTCTGGACGGATTAAGTAATTCTAGGACTTCTTTGTGGAAATTATCCCAGTCTCTGTGCATAGCAAGTGTATGGCCTTTCCCAGGAGCATTGCTCGGATGGCAACCTTGAGCCAGTTGCATCAGTCGCAACCGTTCTTGAACCCAAGTTACATCTTGCCGCATATTTTCCAATTCTTGAACGAGGACATGCTGAGTCCTCATTTCAGATGAAAGGTGAGCAACGCTGCGAGCTAGTGTAACAACATGGCTTTCCAAACGCTGAAGACGCTTGCTTGCCGAACTAAATATATTCAAATAAGTAAAACATAAATTTGAGCACATATATTAAAAATAGCATCGGAAACAAATTCTCTCACTCTCTCTTTTCAAATCTAAAAAAAACTATTTATTTTTACTGTTACAATTTTATAAACAGATTTTTACTCTAATTAAATTTGTAAATGACATAAAAACATGCAGCAATTCCATGTAGTTTACAATAATCATCACAGATTATGAATGAAATCAAAATACATAAACACAATTTGAGTATGTTTTATTTAAATTACTCAAAACAGCTGAAAAGCCCTCAGAGAAATTCAATCTAAAATATTTATATGTTGAACACAAAATAATAAGTAAGCATCCTTTTTACTTTACTAAAGAGTAGATTCAGAAAGTTAATAAACAAGAGTTTCAAGAACTCATAAAACGTGTAAATGAGGATGTTTTTAAACTTTTATAATATAACATTGCATCAAAAAAGGGGGAGTAATTCAAAATAATTTATAAACACCGCATAATATGTTAATTCAACATGTACTATATTACCTTGTTCTACATTCCTTGGTTCGCCTTTTTTCGCTAAAGCCTCTCTTATCCACAAAACTGTGATTACCACGACTTGTAGAGCTACGACCAGTTAGAGATGATAAGCTGCCATTGAGTTTTCTACGTGAATGGCGTGAAACATCTAATGAGCTTGCAAATGCACTACTTTTACAAGAATTTTTGACACCAAGCAAACGAAGTATCTATGTAATAATTGAAATAATAACAAGGGTAAGCTTTAAAATAAAAAAAAAGGTAAAATAATGTCGTTATTACGTCGCTGGTATATTTCAGAGAAAATTCAATTTTGCATTAAAAAATTCCAAATTTTAAAAAATGAGGCAACGAATCCAATGAAAATACATAAACTAAATGCATTTTTAGATAATAAATAAAGCCCAATTCATCTTATAGGATTAACAATAAATTCGAAAAACAATAAGATTAACAATAAATTTGAAATTTTAAGTCAAAAAGTAAATTCCAATTAATTTATGAGTATGAAGAATAATAATACAAATTCTTAATATTTGGGCAGACTAAACCGAAATAAACGCTTCACCATACATATCAATATGAAAAAAGTATTTTGTCAAAATTTATTTATGAATGTGAAAGAATGAATTTGAAAGAATTAATGCAAGCCTTTTGAAAAATGTACGCTTTTTTCCATTTTGAAATACAAGGTAAAAAAATATATCAGAAAAAACAATATCAGTCTATTAGGTATTTCGATAATCCTTTTAGATAGAAAAGATTGATATTAGATATTACAAAATCAAATAATTAACTCTAGAATGGAATATTTCACTAAAATAAATCACAATACACCTATACAAATAATTTTTCAATAATCATTAAACTTTTAGAAAATTTCTAGGAAGTCTTAAAAAATTGTTTTTTCTTTAAATGAATGAATTCTAATTACTATGCATTTCAATTTATTGATTGTGTAAAATCAAAAGACAAAGAATTTAAATATTCAACTGATAATTTAATAAAAATCACTGAAAAACAAACCGATAATTTAATTAAATAAAAATTCTTACTTCAGAATACATTGTTTCTAAGCCTTCAAGCTGCTTCCTGATCATAGCAACTTCATTTGGTTCCATTGTGCTAGCTGTTGCACTAAGATCACTACTGTAATCATCATCGTCTAGCAAACTTTCCATATCCAATCCAGTAGTAGTTGATGTAAGTTCTGGGTCAGCATTATCCAAATAACAAGGATAGGCTAGAAATAAAATTGCAATATTTTGTCATTTACAATAAACTTATTCATAATTTTTTAAAAATAGGATACGAAATAAAGAATAAGTAATTTAAAAATCATTCTCGAATCTGATATTAAGACTTCTATACGAAGTTTGTATCCAAAATTACGTATCTGCCTCCTTTCAACATTTTAAGAGCAAAGAGTTTCTAAAATAAAAATTTAAAAATCCCATTTGACTCGATAAAAAAAAGTTGAACATAGAAATTTTAAATCAAGCAAAGAAATTAATTTATGCACGGTTATGATAAAAAGTTTATATAAAGATATACAGTATTTAGAAGTAATAACAAAATTACCACAAATTATGATTGAATATCAGCTATAACACTGCCATTTCATAAAATTGAGATGAATTTTTTAAAAACAAAAACGAAGAAATCCACAAACAGTGAGTTAAATATTGATGTGAGTTTGGAAACTCATTTCAAAATAAAATGAGACAATTAAATGAAATTTCCTCTACCATATTTAAGGAATCAATCATTTTAAAAAACATTACTGCTGTAAAACTGACAACTAAAAGAAGGAAAAAAAAAAACTACAAAGACAATTATTTCATATGTAAATATTAAATACAGAAAAAAAGAATTTAAAAAAATCCGCAATGAAGCTTTAATACAGAGGAAGAAACAACCTATAAAGATGAAAAGAAAATTCTAAATCCATCAATTTAATCAGCAATTTCTAAATTTCAAATGAAAATCCCTAATCAAGGAGTGACAAGAAATAAATACCACTATACTGCAATTTTTAAAATTCACTCAACAATTCCAAATATAAATACCTAATTGAGTTCTTGAATGATGCCTAGATGGAGGTGAGCTATTGCATTTTCTAGAAGCACAGTTACTATGTGCTATACCTAATCGATGGCTTGAAGTTGAAGCTTTGGCATACTGCAAACTTTTACCACTTCTATGTCTGCAAGTCGTCTGATTAATGCTAGTTGTCCTTCTGACACCTGATTTCTTCCCAGATGAACTTTTAGATGGCAAATCACACATTTTTTGCTGATGATCACCTGATTTCCCATAATAGCCATTCAATGCTGATGCACTAAAAATTCATATATATGAAAAGTTAATTATTACAAAAGTATAAACATATACAGCCACAAAATGTAGATAACAGTAATCGATATATCTTTACTAAAAATATTCCACTACCAGTCTCAATTTAATCCGTTTCAAAGGTCAAACTATCAAAAAGTATTAATGCTACATTTTTCATTATTTACTACTATCCTGTTTGTTATAAATTCATAGACTTCATTTAATTTTAGATTTACTACTGAGAGGGAAAAAAAGTCAGAAAAATGAGCTGACCAGCTATTTTACAATATGATGGCATTTTAAAAAGTAGAGATACACAAGTAGAATTTTATTGCCAATCGTGCGATAAATTTGGCTCGAGCAAAGTGGCCTAGTAAAAGTTGCAGTGATTAAGAAGCCTGTCAAAGTTATTTTCTTAATGAAAAGGCGAAAGTCCTGAGGATATCAGCATTAGCAAAGAAACTGCTTGCGATTATGAAATATTATGAATAGATAAAATGTAACGAAATTATGTTGCGATTCCACTGGCGGATACACATAAAAAGCATTGAACAGTTAGGTTGTAATTTCTAGCGAATTTCTTCAAATACTGGAAAAGTATTTCGAGCAAATAACTGTCTCACACTAAAAATATCGTAAAAACATCTCGTCGAAAGTGGCAATGCCAAATCTAAACAGTCGTTACAGTGAATTTATAATAATACAGAAAATTTGCGGCGCTGGACTGCTCAAATATAGCCGGGAGAAACACAAAACGAAACAAAATGGATTTGTTCTCGATTTCTTTCAAAGCTATGCAGAAGAGTTATGAGTTTCTCGACAATACTGTGTCTAAGGATGACATGTGGATCCATATGTGGATCCATCTTCACAAACCAGCATCAAAGCAAGTCAATACAACTGGCCTATGTAGTTTCAAGAAATCAAGCAATGTAAAATTTCAAAATAAAACTAGAGAATGCTGATAAGTGATATCTGCTTGCTTCATACAGCGATTCAAACCAAAGCACTAATCAAAAGTTTCAAGTGAGAATATTTGGATCACCCGTCGTTTAGCCCGGAAACCGTCACCTATTATTCCTTTACCTTCTAAGACAGGGGTCTCCAAACTTTGAAGCCTTCGGGCCATAAAGATTTTTTCAGTATGTTCCAAGGGCCAAAACAGTTTTCATTTTTCTGCCCTTAACTATATTTCTAGACTAGAATAGTCGCAAAATGCGCGACCGGAGCAAACTTACGCTTTTTTGGAATTTCAATTACTATTGTATATTGTGACACTTCTTCCGATATGTGTATTCCGATCACTTCGAGATGGCAGTAATTAAGCATATAAAAAGGCTAGCGGCGCAACCGCGGGTCAGTCTGCGTAGGAAAGGCAAAGGAAGCGAAACTGTCTATAATGAAATAAAGTAACACCCGTGCATAAAAGTATTTTGATTTGACTTAGTTTTTATGTGTGATTTGTTAGTATGGAAAAGCAGCGAAAATATCGACAGTGAATGCAGAACGTTCAAAGATAAATGGAACTTTCAGTATTTTGTGATTGAGTACAGTAATAAGGCGCTATGTTTAATTTGTAATGAAACCATAGCTGTTCTCAAAGAATATAACACTAAACGACATTATGAATCGAAACATCTTCAAAATTACTCCAAGTATACAGGAAGTTTGCGGACGGAAAAATTTGACGCTTTGAACAGCGGACTCAAATCGTAGCAATCTTTGTTTACCAAAGCGAATACTGAACAAGAGTCTGCAACTCGCGCCAGCTTTCGTGTGGCTCTTGAAATCGCAAAACGTGGCAAACCATTCACCGATGAAGAAATGATAAAAGAATGCTTGATTGCAGTAGCCGAAGAAATATGCTCCGAAAAGGTAAATTTATTTAAAAGTGTCAGTTTGTCAGCAAACACCGTGGTTCGGAGGGTGCAAGACATCGCAGAAAATATATCATCTCAACTGTCTGACAAAAATAGACATCATGAATGGTTTTCTCTAGCATTGGATGAGTCAACGGATGTGTCAGATACTGCTCAGGTGTTGATTTTTATTCGCGGAGTAGATAAAAGCTATGAAGTATATGAAGAACTTCTTGATATTGATAGTATTCACAGCACGAAAACTGGGGCAAATATTTTTAAGGGAGTTGAAAATGCCATTAATAAAAAGAACCTTCGATGGAGAAATTTGAAATATATTACAACTGATGGAGGCAAAAATATGTGTGGTAAAAATAAAGGAGTGGAACTAATAAAGGAAAGGAACTACGTGAAAAAATAAAGTATACACAGTAAATAATTTGCAATTTATATATTATCTATTTAAGGTAGCTTGACTGGATAAGCCATTAAAGTTTTTACTTCTCTAAACGCCTTAGTATACTAATAGTTACATCTGCAGATTTTAATTTTATTCGAGAATTAAAAACAGAACTAAGAAGGATGAATCTCGTTGGTTTCAAAAAGAAAATTTAATTTCACGTCTTAAAAAAAACGATTTAAGCGTAAAAATAAAATTAAAAAAATAAAAACTATTACTCCACTTATAATTGAGTCAACTTACCTCAAAGATAGTTTATATTTAGCCTTTGATGAGAGCTTTGGGGAATTTTCTACACTAACAGGAGGAGAAGGTGCAGGGGAGAGTGGTGGAAGAGGTGGTGTAACTGACAGACTCTCACTTGAAGCATCATCTGGTTCTTCCTTTTCAGCTGACTGTCTACAAGTACTGGATGTATTTGGTGTCTCATATATGTGTTTGATTTTGTTTGCCTGATATTCTTCTGAGTATCTTTTATCTTGACAACCGCGATTTTGCTGACCCCAGATTGCTCCGCTTGCACTATGATCAGAGTCAATACTTGTATCAAGGTTGCTTGCAGCACTTACTCCACTACTATGAGGAGAAACAACGCTCTTTGAACCATGCATACTACTATGCATTGTACCTCTACCTGATTCTGAGGAAGATTTATATACATCAGTTACATCTCCACAATCGGTAGTATTGGTTGGTAATGCATCGGCAGAAGTTGGTTCAGTTTCATCACTTGGCACTTTAGTCTCACAAGAAGATGCAGGGACTGCATTCACTTCTTCACTAAAGTTTTGTACTCTCTTAGCGTAATAAGAGCCATCGGCAGTTCGAGACTGGTGATCCATTTGCTTTGAAGACGTTTCATGGGTTTTAGCAAAGCTGGGAAAAGGTGTAACACCTCCATAAAGAGCTTCACAATTAGCCGACATTTCAGGCTTCTTTTCTTGGGATGGTCGTCCGATCACTTCTTTTGGCACTAACTTATCATAATCATAGGAGGACTTTATGTTATTAGAGTATGAGTTCTGAAAACATATTATTAAGAATGTGTGAATATTTTAATAAAGTAATTCTTTAAAATGCAATGTGCTAAATAGAAAGAAATTTATTAAAAAATTCTAGCAGATATTGAGTTGAAATATATGAAAATGTTTTACGGAAAATCAAAGAAGGAGCATACCCTTGGATTTAAATAATTTGTCCAGCTTATTCGTTGTTCTCTTGCAAACAGTTTATTGCAAGTGTCACGCATTTGGTCAGGGTCAGTAGTATCTTCTTGCTCAGAAACATTTGTAGGAGCAGCAAATGGGTGTCTAAATAAATCAGTATTTTATTTACGAAATTCAATATAATGCCCACAAACATCTACATCAAACCGATAGATATATCAGTTACAGAGATGAAATATGAAGTTTAATATAAAGACTGATTATAACTTCCATGTAAATATGCCGAATACATTTAAAACCATAAGCATGTTTAAAAAAGTACAAACAATGGGACATTAAATAGCAGAAATTTTAAACACTGAGCATTATAGTTAGGAATAAATAATAATAATAAAAAAGGCATACATCATAGACAAATGTAGCTTAAAAAATTTAGAAACTGACTCAAAAAGAGTTCCGTAATTCGCCACCAGGCAGAACCGATACTATTCGTAGAAGTCTCACTAGCTATCCCCAGTTTGATAAAATAAATGCATAGTACTGTTTACCATGGCAACAAGTTCCGAAACGATTTCGTAAGATTGAAATAAAAATTGCATCCTGAAATATGCGTATAAAAAATATACTAATGATTTCAGTCAAAAATTATCTAGTCTATTAGATATACACTATGTCACTTAGCGTATGTTTGATATAAGAAAAAAAAATCCAGTAATTTAAATTCGTATTTAAGCCCTATATTACAGCATGATTATATCAAAAAATTATCATTCAACATATTTAACCCTACACCGATCATATATTAAAGTTATCTACAAGCATTAATATATTATGTCAACAATGAAAAATGACACAAAACACACACTAAATAAAAAATTCAGTATAAATGCCATGAACATCATGTATGCGATGATCTAAGACAGCCACGAATGAAAAGAATTTTAATCTATAGATTGTTATACAATTCATATTCTTTTCATACATGTTTACAAACAAGGACTTAATTAATGACAGTAGCCATAGGTGGATAAAGAGAAGCTTAGGGAGCTATATACTTACAATCTCATGGATTTTATCAAAGAAACATGAACACACTGCAAGATAAGCTGCAAAGCATAGTGAAATATATGTTGTTACTTCAGAGAGTGAGAACTTTTAAGTATTAATTATCAGAATTCAGTGAAAACCTAATTTTCAATTCTAAAGATGATTAGTCACAGAAATGATATTGAAATTAGTAATTCTGGATGATACTATTTTAATAAAGCATTTTAGAATAATCAAACAATTGAAAGAAATCAATAGTCTTCTGAACAATATAAGAAGTATAAAGTGTTTTTTGAACCATCAGGAACATTTTTTCTCCTGGAACACACATTTTTTTTAAAATTTCATTTACAGCTTAAAACATTTCACAAAAATTTTTTACCGCTCCGGCTGAAATGGCTTATAATGATGTGCATGGTTTGTTGATTGTGGAATGGATAAGGCAACGCTATTGCTTCCAAAGGAAGATGGAGATATGTAACTCAGTTGATCCTTTCCTGACGATGTATTCATATTATAGCTGGTAGAGCTAAAACCTCTAGGTCTTCGAATGTTCTATAAAGAATATTACAAATTAAGGAAGTGAGTAATTTAAAATATGAAACTAAATATTTAAAATATTAGTCTTAACATTTTATCACCTCTGGGGCACTTTGAAAATTCCAGTTATCTCGTGTTTCAGCTTTCGGTTCTTCAATGGAGCCAGTTTTTTCCAGTTCAGTCAATTCCTACAAAAAGTACACTTTTATTTAAATACAAAAATTTAACATACGAATTTGATGCATCGAGTCTTCTACATAACAAGATTTCATTAAAAAATAAATACAGGATATGATAAATTAAAACCATTTGAAAAACAATACTAATTTATTTGATAAGGATAACATAATTGAAACGTATTTATTTACTAAATATCTATTTTTCATGCAAAGAATTAAAATATTTCCAAAGAAATTGAAAGCGATTAAATGTTTCAAAATAAAACAATATGTCACATGATTTAAAAGAAACATTAGCACATTATTGCGCCAAAGTGGTTAAGTACCTTGCTCGATGACTGACTAAGGAATGACCGCAATTTTCTTTGAAGAGAAGATAGTTTTTCTCCAACAAGTTTTCCAGATGTCTGTAAAACAGGAAGGAAAAATTAAGAAATTAGTTTTTTGAAAATACTAGACATTTTCACAATACATTTTTTTTTAATTTCTGGCATAATGTTTTTAAAAAAGGTAATCAAGTATAATTTCTTTTATACCTTATGTTCTTGTACCCAAGCATGTGTTCTAGAACCAAGACGATCAGGCCTTTCGCTTAAATTAGGCGGGTGGGAATATGCCATACTTTCCTAAATGGAAACATAAAATTTCAGATTTTGTTTCCTTCTAACTTTATTAAAACATTGTTTATTAATGAAATTAATATATTTAAAGATAAATACTTACATTTGATCGTTGATGAGATGGAGTTGCAGAGTTGATACATATGTCTGGATGTTGAAGGGGTTCATCATGCATAGGTGGAGTTGGAGGTTCACGATAAACTGGAGGGCCTTGAAATGGTTTTGGTGGAAGAGCAGGTTTATAATCCGAAGCTATATTAGCTAAATCAAAAAGAGGTGAATTAAAAAATGCTTCAAATCAAATTGTTTAAAGCAGTAAGATTAGAAATGCTAAACACCACGAAATTTGTTCTCCATAACAAAAGTTGCGAAAATCTATATCAATGTTTATAAGGAATACAAGGACGAAAAAGGAAAATATTAATGTTGAACTAAATATACCTACCTAATTTATATAAATTAATAAAAAAATGCTCTATTAAAGATTTTTTAACTATAAAACCTTTTTTTACGTCAAAAAAATATACGTATATAGTTTAAATAAGGATTTATTAAATTATTCAATCTAACTGGAAAGGGGCAAAAATGGTAATGATGTAAATACAGAATATTTACCAGTATAATTTAATAGCCAAATTCAATCAGTCATTTACATTGTATAATAAAAATATTAACAGAGATTGCAACCTTTTTAAGGAAAAAAAAAAAATGGTTTAAAAACAAAATTAATATCAAATGCTGACAAATATTTAAAAAATAAAAACAAACCATTTTCAGAGGAAGAGGATGCAGCCTGTTGCTGAGAAGAAGAGTCCCCAGGAGAATAAAGCGAACACTGCTGTAAAGCTTCAGCTGCACTAGAGTAATCTGATTCAGGATTTCCAGGTATCTGCGAAAACAAACAAAAGTAGGTTAACAGACAAATATTGCAAACAATTGAAACTAATATAAATTATATAAATAAGATAAATATTTTTATTTTAGTATTAAGATGATTGCGGATATAAATGTTGTGACATTCAAATTTATAAGTCGCATTTCATTCATTCTGTATAGTCTTAGTTTTTTAAAAATTTCATGTATTTTAAAGAAACGACTAAATGGTTAAATGGTCTTAAATAATGACAAATTGTTTTCATTTTGTTATCTAATTGTACTATCCGCGGACATGTTAAAACCTAAATTCATCAAAAGTCCTATTTGTTTTCAAATGGTCAGTATTATTTTAGAACGCATCCCCAAAAATTGCAGAAAAAATGTTTGATAACTTTCTTTTACAAGTAATAAAAAAGAACGATGATGCTTAAACAAGCAAAAATTTATCGATAGGTAAAAATTTAATACAAATGAAACAACTGCGGAAGAAAAATAATAGACTTCATGAATTTCTAAATTATAATCCACTATAAGTTAATACTAGCTTAAGGTATGACATAGTATGATAAACACTAATTAGAAATTAGGTATAAAACCCAATATTCTAAGTTTATGGAAGCCATACTCTTTCCATCGGTGCAAACCTTTACGAGTTTAATTGTGATCTCAGCAAAGGTACTAAAGTGGATGAATATTTCATCGTTAGAACTAATATTTTTAACGAAATTAAATATACTGTAAAGTGTGAAAACAACTCATTCTGGAGATAAGTTTTAATTTGTTGCAATCAAATGGTGTGAGGAAATTATGTTTATTAATTTACTTTTTTGTAATAACATACAGTACTAATTACATGGCTTTTTTTTTTTTTTTAAGGGAAGGAGATTCCCAAGGTTAACCTAATAAATGATTCGACCAAATTTTATCAGGACTCCTTTCTGAACCAGTTAGATAAACGCAATGCAAAAATTTTATTTTAACTTTTTAAATATATTTTTGCATAATATTAATATTTAAAAATATTTTTTTAAATTATATGATCAATTTCCTTTGCGGACAATTTTTCTCGATATTATAAAGAGGCGTGGGGTGGGACTTAAATTATATTCAAACCACAGTACAAATAAATGCAAAACAATTAGAACAGTAGTTTATTTTTGAAAGACATTTATCGATTATCTATTTACAGTCGTTGATTCATTATAATCGATAAAGAAAACCTAGCAGACTGAAATCATACGAAAGACAGAAATTAT
>JAPMOQ010006612.1:3217960-3229641 GCA_026543055.1 Argiope trifasciata
TTACATTATCGGAAAAATATTCAAAACCAAAATAATGATCGAATTTTAATACATGATCCAATTAATAAGACGCATCGAATGTTAAAAAATAAATTACAATTATAAAAACAAAGTATTTTCCTGTAAATAAGTTATTTTTTGAACAAGCAGCAACAAAAATAATTATTCGTTATTATTACGAAGCTAAGTCCAAAATTCAAACTAAATTAATGGTAACTCAATGCTACTTAGAAAGAAAGACACGAAATTTAAATGTGGTATAAAAAGACTATTTCTTTAAAAAATCATGATATTTAAAAAAAAAAAATACTAAATGAGAAAAAAAGTACAAAAAGAAATACGTCCGCAAGCCCCAGCCTCTTTAAAAAAAATGATTAGATAGCAAATGACAGAGCTTTTAGAAAATGCCCAAAAGGCACCATCGAGCCATTTAAGAACAGCATTTCGGATGAAATAATGTACGGTTTAAATAATTAAACTTTGACTATTTCCACCACGAACATCTCGTGGGTATCATTAAAAGGTAAATGCACGCAAGACGAAAGAATCCCCACCCAAAAAAGGTAAACTATATATTGAAGATACGAAACCCACATTGTTGACAAGATCAAGAAACAATTTACGACATTGACCAGCAATGCGAGCTTTCAAATTACACAGGCAATCGAGTCGCGTTTCCAGACCCACGCCTCAATTTGATACAGTGCGATTTGTTTATACGCGACTTTCAAAACGAAAATCACAACAGGAAAAGCAAAAATGACTTGTCACGTGAGGTCTTGGGCTCCACCTGGAGTTTTCTTCTCACGCATGAGGTGGGAAAAAACGGTTCGTCAGTGACGCGTGGAACGGGCATCCGGTGTGAGGGGCAAGGTCATCTGTTCGCCCATAGATCCCCCATCAGCTCCTCACTTAATAGTAAGAGGTTAACTTGGAAGTTGGGAGAAGTCTGCTTTGTGACAGACACGGCTTAATCAAGTCCTTGGCGCTTTTGATTCAAGGGATTGATGCAAGAAAGAATTCTTTTAAATGGTTCTTTAACGTGCTTTTCTTTCATTTAACAGATTTATTTAAGAGTTGAGGTCGTTGATTCTGGATAAGAACTCAAATTGGATTCAATCGCTTTGTTCTTCGGAATCTACCTGCGAGTAGAAACATGAAGATTTGTGGATTAGTTTCATCCGGTAACGTCTGAATGAGCATGCATTTAAAAATGGTTAAGGACAAAGTGAAACTGGAACTACAGCTGTTTTCTACATGCGCTATGAGAACCGACATGCGTACAATTCTATTCAAGGTCGAGCACTTGCTAAAAATTATCATATTTTACAAAGCAAAATGCTAATAAAAGGATGTAAATGAATAATGTGAAGATGAGAAATTGTTACATTTTTGGTTCGCTCCGTTCATAAACCTTCAATTATTTTTTGGACATATACATATACATATATATATATATATACATATATGTAAATGTATATATGTATATGTTAGATAAAGCCAACAATAATAATAATAATAACAGGTAAAAATAAGTAGATGCTTGTTTCTTCAGAAATCAATCGGTTGTAGTACATTTTTAAATGCATATTAAGCTTATATATTCGAGCACAATTTGAGAGTAAATGAAACTAATTAAAGTATGCAAAATAACACTTCCAATACCCTTGTGCTGATAGTACTGGCAGGTTTTTTCCCTATAAAAATATGACATTTAAATGCTTTTATATGACTTATAAGTAGTTATGAAAAATACGATTAATCAATATTTTTTATACTGAAAAATTTTACTTTCCTGTTCAAAAGCAGCCGATTAGAAGAAACATTTCGTGAGAAAATAAAATTTAAAAGCATGCAAAATGCAAGCCAACTTCTTGAAAATTCTCATTTCCATACTACAGGTTTGTACTGTTATAAGCAGCGTTGCTTTTACTAATATAGTAATTTCTAATTATATTTCAAACTTTCCGAGACCAATTATTTCAATTAATAAAAATATATTTATAATACATATATCTTTTCACTACATTTACTTTTAGACAAGTTCTGTAGATATCCAGAAAACAAATTCGGATCACCGTTTTAAAGAATTAAAAAATTTCATCGCGTTAGAGACTTGTAAGCCGTATTTTCCCTTCTGAATGACTTATGTTAAAAAAAATCCCACACACACATTTTAAATTACAGTTTACTCTTATTCTAGAAACTGTGATAGACAAAAATTTATCTAGTAAACAAATCACCCCATCCCCACCTCTTAATCAACTTATGAAGCAAACATCTCAAACTTGCTATGATAAAAAGAACATAAAACTTGTCTAACAAATAAAATTCCCAAATTTCTAAATTTAGGCCCATTGCATTTGTTATGCCATTTTATAAAGAAATGGGAACATAGCTGCACCTCGCCGTTAAACATCTTGTAGAAAAATAAATCCTTGCATATAGACTTGGAGTGAGGATCTCTAAAACAATAAGGAACGGATAGGAAAAAAATATACATAGTTTTTCTTTTTTCGAAATCTTTTATATTGCGCAAAAAAGTTGATCGAATTTGAAGATCAAGACAGATTTATTTAATGATTTTTTTTGAAAGGTTCCCAAATATTTTTGTTCTCTTAAGTCAACCGATTAGTCTCCAGTCTGGATCATATCACAGAAATCTTTTCATGATTTTTTTTTCTTACAAAAATCTAGTTCGGATGAGTTTATGCGAAGAAGGATGAGTTACATTCTGACAGTTCTTGAAAGACCGGCACCTTACTTAGAGGGATAACTTCACCGATAAAATCAGAGTAATTTTATTCTCAAAAACATAGAAACTGCAACGCCTGGTGAAATCACTTGGTGCACTGCTTTTAACAAAAAGAAGTGAATTTAGTTGGTTGGGCCTGTTTTGTCCTTGGAACGACAATTCAACGGGGCGCATCGGCAGCACCCTGAAAATACAAAGAACAAGAAAAAAAATGACAAGACCGTTAGCGTTGGCCAGCTGTTAGCATTTAGTTTGCGGGCACTGGATTGTTACGAAACTGTCATGAAATGACTAGCAGGCAGGTGTAACAAAGAGATCTATGCTCTTTGATTTTGGAAGTCTTAATGAGTTCGTTCTTTAGATTTATCGGCAAATTATTAATTTATTAGAACTCAAAACATAACAATAAAGTTTTGCCTCAATAGCAATTAGTCCTTTCGCGAACAACGATGAGTCTGACTTATGAATCAAAATATTAAAAATGTTATATCGAGTGGCTGGAACAAAGGCAATAAAATTTTTTAACAAAATTTGGGCCGACATTGCTTTAAAAATCGATAGTGCCCTTATTGTTCCATTTTTAAAGCTTTAACTTATGAAAATAAAATGCAGAATATAATTGGATGGTAAATGGAATGAGTTTTCCAAGGTGTTAATAAATGAATTAAATTTATTCAAAAATAATAATTCTAAATATATATAATAAATTAATTTTACATAATAATTCAAGTTTCGAAAAGAAATTATACTTAAAAGAAATGTTGATTAGTCTTCTAATTAACAGACAAAATGGAACGAATAAGTGAAAAGTGTGATTTATTAGAAAGTTGATTGATCTGCAACAATTACAGTACTCCGCATTCCTAGAAATTCACAAAAACAAAGAAATATCCAGAATATTTTTTTAAAAGCAAGTAATGCAAAAAATTATTTTTAGAAAAGTTTTCATAAAAATATTGAATGCTCCAGTTAAAAATTTAAATTAGTCTGTATTTTAGAACAAAACGATTCGCAGAGCATGTATCACTAGATTTCACATATTTAATCACATAGGCTTTTGCCTACTCGGATACGAGAAAGTGAAAACTATAACAAATCCCCATTTAAACACGAACTAATATGAAATTTTAAATAAAAAATTGAAATGAACCCCCTTAGATTTTTTATTCAAGACCTTTCTTTTGAAAAAAAAAAAAAATGTATCAGAATTGTATATTTCTTGATACGTTTTTATCAAGTCAGAATTTGAAACCATTTTCAAGAACTTAAACATGGCATTCGGTATTGGCATCAAATAAAAACTGTAATAGAAGCATGAATATCAGAAAAAAATGTATTGTTTTTTTCAAGAAAAGAAAATCAACAGATTACATATTCAATATTATTTAAACATATAGGTTTATTTTATTAAATTGAGATGCCTTTATAAATTAATGTCATTTTATTAGAGAAACAATAGCGATGATTAAACCCATTAATGCCCAACTAAATTTCAGTCAGAGATCAAAGCAAATTTCTTTTAAATTAAATTAAAGCCACACAAGTTGCGATAAGTAAAATTAAATTCAGAGACAATTTTTCTTTCTTTCAATTAAAAAACGATCACTGAAAAATCGGTCGAAAGAGTAACCTCAAAAACATTTTTTATGGATATACAATAAGACTTTTTAAATATCTTAATATACATAGAAAAAAAAAAGTTTGTTTTCGAATTTCTGGCATTACCTCGAGGGGGAGGGGAGCTATACTATAGTTTTAAAATCGGTCAATTGGGTGATGTGTACCTTTTGAAAATTGATTAGGAACTCGGAAATACATCTTGGCTTCTTAGACTAATAAAAAAAGGAAGAAAAATTGAGTACGTACAGTTTAACCACAGAAAAAAAAGTAATTTTCTTATAAATAGGACGGTAACGGATTAATAATGCGCATTAAATTTTTAAAATTTCATTCCGTTAACAAGCATCACGATGTAAATTACAGGGCATCAAATTCATATATTGTTAGAGAATATTAATGCTTATAATTCAAAAAGGTATTACTACTAGAAACATGCATCATAAAATTAATCTTGTTTAAAAAAGGGTAATACTTTAAGTTTTAGTTAAATCCGTAAATTTAAAAGAAACTCCAAATTTCGCTTACCCCTACTTCTTCCATTTTCAGCAATCTGCCTCATATTATATATCCAATTTGTATCTCATTGAAATTTTCTTATAAACATAATACAGAACCTCCGGGAAACAAAACCCAAAGAAAAGGAGCACATAATTTCAAAAATTTGACAATGAACAAAAAAAAGAACAAAGGTCTGAAATTAAACGAAGCATACAAATCGAAACAATGCAGATAAAAGCAAAACACTTTAAATGCAACTTCCACCCACCTTACAATCAAAAGAAGTATCCGGAAGTTCTGCGTTATGTTTATAAGAAAATCTAGATGAGATACAAATTGGATATATAATATGAGGCAGATTGCTGAAAATGGATGAAGAGGTAGGGGTAAACCAAAAGTATTCCAGAAAACAATTTCCACCGGTTACACGTTAGAAACACCTTTGTTAAATTCTTTCAAGTGCAACGATAGGAGTCTAAATTATTTATAATGAACGCTACATTCATTATATATAAGATAGATAAAAAAGGGAAAATAATCTATGAAACAAGTGATAAAAAATTGAAATGTTACGAAATGAAAATTTAAGACTTCTCTTGATTTTCTGTGTAGATTTTACACAAAAAATAAAATATGCAATTTCCATGCCTATAATTTCTATAATTAATTGAAAAATATGTTCAACAGAAAGAAATTATTATGCATAAAAGTAGATGTAACTTCAACAATTTAGTCACGAGACTGCTCTCAATATTAAAGTACAAATGATCAAATGAACATCGACATACACTTGAAAATTCGTATGGTTGGCTAACTAAAATAAAATGCATAGATAATATAACTTTTTTTTTTTTTACATGTTAAATGCCAAAAGATCGTTTACAAACTTTAAAAGCAGACCAGATATTTGGAAATTTTTAAATTTATATAACAGAGCATGGGGTCGCAAATGCAATAATAACAAAGAGATCTTCATTAATAAATTAAGGCGAAAGGAACTGATGCTTCAGGTAAAATGTATAATACAGATTTAATGGAATGCAAATTTATATTAGAATACCATAGGCGAATAAAAACATTATGAGCCGTATGTTATGATACAATAAGAAATACTACTCGGTATTAACAACAAACATTCAAAACAGTCTCCTAAGACCAGACGTCCTAAGTAGGATATTATTGTTGAAATCATGCTGTGCTCTTGGAATTTTGTATTCCATTAAACCAATGTTGAATAATTTATAAAAGGTATCTTTAAAAACTTAATTTACTACCACAGAACCTCCTGTAGCGGTAACTCTTAAAATGTGAAACTCTACTTTCAACTGTGAAATGATTAGTTTTCTATATGCGAACTTTACCTCTAAAAGATATTAAAGAACATTTTGAAATACATTGTATTTGAAGTATCATTTCGCATAGTGAACTGCAAAAAAAGGAAAATCTCATTTACATATAAATTAAGAATATTTTAACTAAAATTAATGTACAATGGACTTGTAATCATGGCATTATTAAGGATTGTTAAATTTACAAGGTGTGTGTATTATATATATCAACACAGCTCCTCTCCTACTAAAATCTGAAGTGATTATTTTCGTTGATGTAGTAGGTATGTACTCCCTACATTACTCCATAGGATCTATCGTTTTAGATAGACAATCTATTATAAGAGTTCCAGTCTATCTCATATAAGTGCTTATACTCCCCATATAGATAAAAATTGATGTTTACGAAAAATAATCTTTCTACTGCCTCTCAGCCTTTCCTTTATAAATCGAATTCATTCACAATTGTTAATGCATATAATCTTTTTTGAACTCCATACGCAAGAGTAGGTTTTAAATAAACTCTACGACTATCGGGTCAATGAGAGACTAATTTATTTAGTACAATCTTACATCAATAAGAGGGAAAATAAATGCAGTATTATCCAAATGAAGCTAAACAAATACCAGTAACGCACAGAGTCTATTAAATATGATCTTAAGTCATACAACGTGAGATGTCAGTAAGAGAAAATGGACTTTGAATTATACATCTTTGACATCGAGCTTTTCCATAACACCATACCAAAAAGGAAGTTAAGCGTGTCTCCCAGAGGCATCCTCTGCTCTGAAGAGCATAGCGTCCTCGTATTAATGCATCTTTTAGTTCAAAGACCTTACTGAAAGACGTCAAATGCAGTTCAAAGCTTTCAAAAACTTCAAAACAGACAAATGAGAAGCAGCCTGCTATTTCATGCCAATAAATAAAATGTTGCCGGAAATGAGACCTCACTTAGATTTTGTCCTAAATATGTTTAAAAAAGGCAAGGTGTAATTTGTTGGATTATTGCAGTATTTTCAAGCAGCAGACTGAACCTGTAGGGAAGGTCTTATACAATTTTGAATCATGGTCTGATAAACAGGATGGAACCACGGCACTTAGATTGTGTTCTGTATTTCTATGTTGAGTTATTAATAAAAGGCTTGGTTTAGTTTAAGACTTTAATGAGTAGAAACTTTAAATTTAGCCAAGTTGCACACAAACACACACCAAAAAAGTGCTACTACATCGAAGTATAAATCTTAGTGATCCAAACCTCTTACTGTGAGCGAGTCAAATTATTATTTCATTTCTCAAGGGTACGGAACAGGCTATGTCTCGGTATGATGAATAAAACACCAACATAATACATATGCGAAAGTTTCAAAATAATAATTTTATTAATTTCCAGTAAAATTTCAGAAAAATAAATTTTTATTACCTGGAGCACGACGGAGTTTAAAGGAAAAACTCTTTAATATTGAATACTAAAAATGTGGTTACACATTTGAATCGCGATCGACGGGTTTCTAAAGATTTGAAATTATAATATGAAATTTTTAGAAGCAAATAGTTCGCAGTACATTAGATCTTTAACCAAGCATTCACCTATGTTAAATAAAATTTAGGTATTCAAGAACTATATGAAAAGTAGATACACAACCATATGGTGAATATAAAAAAAGTGACTTTTTCTACCACACATTAATGGGTAAATCCCAGTTTTTATTGCACAATCAAGGCATAAAAGATCGAAATTCTCCCTTTTTTTTAAATTCAGAGTTTATTATAAGTTGGGAAGCTGAGTAATAATAAGGCAAACTGGAAATAAGGAGTATGATTTTTTTTTTATAACACGGATACTTTAAAAATAAATTGTTTCACATATAATTTTAAAAATTCCCCAATAAACGTACACATTTTTAATTACGTACTTACTTTTAATATTGCCAAAATTATGGAAATTAAATATTTAAAAGTCGATATTAAATGAATAAAAAAATTAATAGTTTGTCTAGGAAAAAGAATACTGACAAAACGAATGTTTTCCAATAATAACAATAAAAACCCTGGTGCAAAATGATAGAGCATGCAAATATGCATTAAAAATGAACGCTGTTAAGTGTTAAAAATATAAATATCCAAAATCGTGCAAATTGTTACAAAAGATTATAAGCTACTTAATAACCAATTATAATGATTTATCAATGAATAAAAGACATAGTATGCCTTAATATAACATAAAAACAAGAGATTATGTCAAATGTCTTCAACTGAAGCTGCTGCTTTTCTCATCCTCTCATATAAAAATATATTCTGAAAACTAACAATTCATGTTTCACTGCTAAACAACAATAACAAAAGAAAGTATTTGCATTCAAGTTCATTAATTTTCCGTTCGTTATACCAGATGATGTATACCATACCATTAAAAAACCTATAGGAACAAAAACTTAAATTGTTAGGGAGTGGTAATTCTTTTTCGCTACCAGCAATCATTTTCTAGATGTAAATATTCATTAACAGATGATTCAGTGCAGATAAAATTGCATTAGCCATAAAAAAATCAGAATAAAATACATTTATCAAGTCCAGGAATAAATGAAATTATTTAATCGATTTCGGAAATCCGCCTTAAATGCTTCTCCCAAGTTCAACTAAGTGTGTGTGTGGGGGGAAACACTTTATATGGTCCAATGATTTACTTAACACCAAGCTACTTAAAACGCCACTCATTTAATATTTTTTTATTGCTCCAAGCAAAATCCTGTCAGCTGGGTGTCATCGAAAAAAAGAATCCGCAACAAAATACTGACGGGTATCATAAAATTAGATCGCATCCCTCTAAATAACAGATTGATTTGTTGAATAAAAGCGTTTGTATTACTCGAGGAAATAGGTCACGAATGAGGCCACATGCGACAGCGAGATAAGACATACAAAATGAAGATTTTCTTCCCGTTCAGATGCGTATCATGACACAGTTGATCATTCTGTGATCTAAATTTTGCCATTTAAATTACAAGTCTTTCATCTTTATTATATTCCAGTTTTCTTTCTTTTGTATCAATTTGTCGAACAAGTATGTAGTTAGTCAGATTTACACAGAACTTAATTGGGGAAAGCGTGAAGACAACAAGATCTTCAGGACAAGTTAGTTGAAGAGTATTTTTGACATCCAGCAATTTAATCGCCAGAGCTCTTAGAGTTGATTAATAGCTCTTAAAGCGTTTTACAACCTTAAAGGAAACTAGAATGAAGATGGGAAAATAATTGCATTTTCATGTGAGCAAGTATTATAATCAAGCTTTATATTCTTTTTGTTTCCACTCCGTTTCACACGAGCTCTGCCAGATATCTAAATGAATAATGTATCACATGCAATTCCTGAACGAGTTCGGTCTCTGAACAATCGAAAAGATCTAAATCAGAGATGACTAGCCGAAAAAAATTCAGTGTCCTGTGCGGAGTTACCTCTACAGGAAAGTCTCCAAGTTTTGTTAATTTCTGAGTCGCAGCAATCTGTGCCTTGGAAGTGGCCTCAATAAGGAGATCCCCAGACGAAAGTTTTTTTGTGGATTTTACTTCGCCAATAAAGGAAATCAATCTTTGAACTATGAAAGATGAAACTTTATGAAAGGTCTTAGCTGTGTGTATGATTAGAAATCTAGTGTCTTCAGTGATCGGTAAACGTGGCAAAGTGTCTGAAAAATCCATGCAAAAAAGGCTAAAACATTCGCGCCCCTACGGCACCGCCCACCACGGAGCCCAACAAAGGAAGGCAGCCACCGGCTCTGTCCATTCCCAGCCTCGGTGCTTACCTTGATGCTAGCCAGAGCCTATGCGCTAAAAGCCACTTCCAGGAACGTCTACCACCATTAATACAGAGCCCTGGAAGGTGACCTCTTCGCTTAGTCCCCTTGAGCAGACCAGCAAAATGACTAGGATACCAGCCGATTGATACACCGGGAACCGGAATGTACCAACCGTCTAATGGGTTGCCACGCACGGCAAAAGCGTGGAGGTATTTGCTGTCCATGAGAAGCAAACAGAGCGGCGACAGCCTCTCATGGAGAGCTCTCTCGTCTACCCTCGTGGGATGGAAGGATCAAGCATGAAGCAAGAGGCGTAGAGGATAATAAAAAAGGAAGTAAAGATCCCTGGGTACATCCAGATTGTTTGACATTTTCTAAACGATATCGGCAATCTCAAATATTTTATTACTACTACTTCTATCTTCCTAACTGCTGCACTTAAGGCTATGGCCTGAATAAGCTCAACAGGAAATCCAGCTCCAGCTGCCAAATAAAGATTTCAGAAATCACGACAATATGGGTATATTATATACATTACACATAGATACAAGCACGCAAATTTTGGACGAGTATGGGAAAAGCTCATACTTTGCACTAGATCAGAACTAAAATATTAGTATCAATTCATCTCTGAAGATAATACAAAAAGTGTCCCACGAATATCATAGAATCCTTGAAAGCATAGAAAACTGGATTTTCGCAATAGGGTGGATGATCCAATAAGCCGCCTTTGAACTTTGTCTTTTAAAAAAGTATTAATTGAATCGTTTTAAGTACAAAACGATAGACTTAACGCAACTTTTGTAGGTTCACCTTTCATCATCTTTGTTCACGTAATGGCCTAAAAACCTTCAACTCAGCCCATTCCGTTAAGTAGAAATTCGTATCCTAATTTTTTATTCCATTCTCTAAAACGATATGATTTTACTATTTTCAATGCGATTTCGTTATGTATGAAACCAAGATAAGATTCTTATTTACAATTATAATCTTTTTAATCCATCCAACTTTATGACTCCATAAACAACAAGTGCAATAATAAACTTTATGTCTAGATTTTATGTTATAAAACTTACTCAAATTATATATTTCATCAGTTTCGTTGAATGAATATTTAATACGAACTTACGGAAGATTAAGTAAAAATTTTAAATCTCTTATTACATCGGAAATTATACAATAAACCATAAAGAGATCCATATTACTGGAAGAAAAATTCAGAACGATCTTCACTTTTCAATCCATCTAATTACACTGTTAAATAAAAAATTTTATTAAAAGAAACATTCCATAAATCTTCCAAACATAATACAGCTGAAACAAATACATAAAATTCAAAAGTAAACCTCCTATACACAACGAAGTCTGCTAAATGAGCTGTTTATCCCTAAGAACATATAGCATTGACTAACATTTAGTTGAAAAGAAAACTGAAAATGTTTCGAGATATTTTGCAGTCTGAAAACTAAATTAAATAATTTTGAGGGAGATTAGAAAAATAGTAGAAGTTTCCATATTCGATGAATCAGACTATCCAAATGCTCCCACTGCCAAGTTAAAGGATTGTGTAACTTCCGAAATAATTTACAATTTCGAAACATTCAACAATAAACTTTAAGCCTGACCCACGCAGTTCTTCGATTCCAGTTTTAAGTTTTAAAACAAAAATTAGTTTTTAGTGTGAT
>JAPMOQ010006612.1:3231965-3255975 GCA_026543055.1 Argiope trifasciata
AAGAAATAATAGATTTCAAAGATTTCTGATAATAGATTTCTAAGAAATAATAGATTTCAAAGATTTCTGATAATAGATTTCTAAGAAATAATAGATTTCAAAGCGTAATGATTACATATTATAAATCAATAAATAGACAATTAATGAAAGTAATTGTCTGCAAGTCTTCTCACCGGACAAATTTAATCTCAATACAAAGGGTGCAGCAAGAAACACATAATAATAAAATAGTAGACAGTAACAATAGAATAAAATTCCATAAGGAAGAAGCAGATATATTAAAAATTACACTGGGAATGCTGAAATTTGGATCAACAATAAACTAGTAGAAACAACAGATTATATGATAGACAAAGAAACATGATTAGGCTGAATAGGGTAAAAGTATTTTAAAATTTTTAGAAAATTACATACTTTACAAATCACTTAATTTAAAAGGAGCTTTGATTAATAAGCTAGAATTTTAAAAAATAAGCAAATGTACTTTCAAAGTAATTAATAAGATTAAATAACGGCAAATATTGTTTTCATCCAGAGATTATTTAATGCTACTTTTTGTAATCGCACAAAATGCACATCCCTTACAAAAGAGAAACGTATCATTATGCAGACCAAAACGAGTGCTTTGAAATTGATTCTTATTGCATAAAATTGAAACACTCAAATGTTAGCATATGTCTAAAGTTTTTATGATATCTTAGTAAAATCTATCAGCCACAAGATTCGAAGTTTCAGTATTTTCTTGAGCTTTATTAATTTAGTAAAAAGACCAGATTATTATATTAGAGAATATATGAAATCAATTCAAATGAGTAAAAAATTTCGAGTTTTTGAACATTTCATGAAATGATAATCTTTAATATTGGCAAAGCAGACAAAGTCAGCCCAACAATTTGCCGACACAGAAAATTACTAAATAAAGACACAAATGCATGAAGATGAGATTTCCAGATTAGCTTTATTGAATTTCGTCCTAAAAGGGGCATACAATATTTTGAAAGAAAAAAAGTATCCAAGTAGAAACAATTGATAGATGCGAAAATCAATGCAAGTTGCTTACTTTTGGGAGTGAAACAAATAAACAGTAGGAAGATATTGAGTAAAGTGAAAAAAATTACCAATTATGCTCATACAATAAAGGTGTCACACGACGATGTGCAAACAAAATCACGAAATTGCTTTAAGAATACTATATTGTTGAAAGAATGCCTTTTCAAATGCACTTTTCATTAAAATTATTTCATATAAAAATTTAGCTAATAATAAAAACTGAAGATTTATTCACAATTTTCATGTATGACCCCCCCCCCCCGAAAGAGAGAGAGAAAGAGTGAAATTTATGAAATGTTAACATTCAAAATTTTAAAATTCCACTCAATGACAATTGAAATTTGAACAGGATTATACAACTTTAGAGAAAATGAACGCTCGCCTCAAACAAAGCAAGAGAAAAAGAATAAAAACCACGTAAAGAAAACGAATATAATTTCCGGTGGAGCTCCATTCGATTTCATAAAATTAAGACAACAGGCAACTCTCTCGTAAAGCTTTAGAAAAAGATCACAGCAGAAAAATACCTCATTAAAGCCAATTAATTGGCAGACATAAAAAAAAAAGATTTATTAACTTACTTTTGGCGGGGGACCATCAGGTGGTAAAAAATTCCGGTAAGATGCAAAAGCAGTAGCCATGCTGCGGCTCATACAAAACAATGAAAGGAATCACACGAAGATGTGCAAAGAAAGTGCAACATTGCTTCCAGTTCGCGGAGCGTTGAAAGGACAATGCTTTTTGAGACGGTAGTCACCCGTGACGATATAATCGCAATCAGACAAAAGTCGACATTCCCACCGCAATAATAATTGCGCGATAACCGCCGTGACAATCACCCGCGCATGCGCATTGCGTCGAGCACCCAACAAAGCAGAACGTTAAGACATCCGCGATCCCCCTTTGGAAAGCCGGCATCCCTCAACTTGGAAGAAAGAAAAGGATACAGCTAAATTTCAGGAATCGCGAACCGTACGAAAATTTTAAGCGATCCCCACCTCTCTCTCTCTCTACTTCGCAAAGAAACATTTTTCGGGAAGAATATATCAAGATTCGCGAGTCTTAACCCCACAAACTTTTACGTTCATTTTAGATACCTATATTAGGCCAATTTTTTTTATCTTGTTTGATTTAATGATATATGTCGTATCATTATAATGGCAATTATTATTTAAAAGGATACAAAGCAAATAATTAATAACGGTATCAGGAAAAATAAAAATGGACAAGAAATTATCAGGAAATTTATCTCCAATAAAAAATAAAAACACCGATTTGGAATAATTATTACTATCATAAGGACTCATTAACAGAGCATCTAGTTCGAAAATGAAAGATTTGGCCTTTTTTCTTTAAATGAAAACGTTCTTAAACTGTGGAATCCAAAATTTTAACGCCGAATTCTTTCAGACATTTAAATAAAAGCTTTCCTAAATAACAATGGTAGATTAATTTTTTAACACATAATCAATCAGTAAATCAGTTTATCTTCTCTCGCATCGATTTATGGGTAGCGAGTGGGAAAAGTTGACAGAATCCTATTCTGGATAGATGGAATTAATTTTTTAAACTTGACACATCAGACTTCATTCCCGTCATCATTTTTTTTCTACTCCACTTGCATTTATTAGTAAGCAAAACAAAATAAATGGTTTATTGGTTATTTCTTATGGCGCGAGACACATTTGCACATGCTGCGCTAGCAAATAAATGAAATACTAAATAAATGGGGGGAAATTAATCTCAAATATTTGGAAAATTTTAATGGAATGTTTTTTATTTGAGGTAGCTTCTTTAATTAGTTTCAACAAGTAAAAAATAAACATTTAAACATAGCACATTATATTTAATGTGATATTCATGCTGGAGAATATCTTAACGCACTTGTCCTCAGTAGTTTTGACACTCATGGCAATTATATGTAAAAAAGACATCAGATAAATAAGAGAAGGGGCAACTGAAATTAGTTGCACAGATACTAGCCCACCACCACTTAATCTCTAAGCAAATGGAATAATGTACGAATATGTCAAGATTCGCGAGTCTTAACTCCACAAACTTTTACGTTCATTTTAGATACCTATCTTAGGCCAATTTTTTTATCTTGCTTTGATTTAATTTTATATATCGTATCAAAACATAAAACGGAAAAAATAAGTCACAAACATAAAACGGAACATCAGAGAAATAAAAAGATTTCATTGTTCAAATCCAGTGACACTATCTAGAAAGTGGGGGAGGGGTGAGTATTCAAAAACCAAAATTTTCTCAAAGTTACTTTTCAAAAGAATAAATAGCCGAGTGCGAAAATGCTTACATAATTTTTCGCGCTTCAGTCGCGTTGGTTTTCGCTTGTGGCAACATTAAGTAGATGTCATTTGAAGAAGAAAGCTAATCGAGATGATCACATAAACAGTTTTGCATACTTTTCATAATATGCAAATTTTTACATATCTTATTTTCAAAAAAATAATTCGAACTATATTAAATTTTGTTAGAAAAATGTGTTTAACTTATCACGGAAGCAGATATCTTAATTATATAATTAAGCAGACGATTTTACTCCTTTACGATCCTTGAAAGAGTCAATACATTTTTGCCCTCATTCATTAAATATCACCCATACTATTTCTATAAATAAATAGAAAATCTCTTAACATGAGTAATCAAAAAGGGAGGTACGAGTTTTTCTTTAGATTTAAAAAATAATAATAATCTTGCAGATAATTTTCAAATAATAATAATAACACGAACAAAACAGAGATGTTTCATTCATGGGTTGAATTATTCAAAATTTATAATATTTAAAAACAAACTTTTTGGTTCGTACTTTTATTTGCAGACCAATTCAAGTAGGTGTTTTTTTTTTTAAATGAAGACATATAAACGGCTACTGCAGAAAACAGAATATTACTGATATCAGAATATATCTGATACAGAATATCAGATATGAATTTAACAACACAACTGAAAACTAGATGAAAACATTTCTTGATTTAAGAATTCAATAAAATAGAAAACTGATTTACCATTTATTTTAAAAATTTCACCAACATATGTTAAATTTTCATATTTACGGTGCGACTGTTATTATAAAGGGATCGCGTCAATTCATGTGGCGTTACATTCACATGTCATTCAGCTGTCGACTGTATGCCAAACCGTTAAATTGTTTTTTCCACCACACTTATGGATTCTAAAATTAAAATAGAGCGAAACATTTGAAACGTATCTCGTGAGTATGACCCCATTCTTATGAGGGATGTTTTCCCAAAGTACAGCTAATTCGCTAATCGAACATTGACACTCTGTAAACTTCTCATTATCAGAAAATCTTGAATGATCGAAAAAGTAATAATGGAGAAGAAAAAAATCCATCGGTAAAATCGTGAATTTATTAACGCCCTAAATGACGTTACCGTTTTCTTCGAGCTGTGAAAGGAGAACAACGTTAACAAGAAAAGGACGACAATGGATAAACGGAAAGACAAGCCATTATTTCGATACTGCTACGTTCAGTGGTGGCTGGGTGGCCGGCTGTATACAAGAAGACAAGCTATTATTTCAGGTGTATCAAAAAGTAACATAATTTTAATTAAAATGAATGGTGTACAAAGGTGTTCAAGGCCATTCTTTGCCCCCCCCCCCTACTTTCTCTAATTTTGGATACAATTTTTTTCCCATGGGATTTTCTTCTTGATAAAAGGACGAACGATTGAAAATATTAATTTACCGAAAGAATATTTAAGGAGAAGCCACGGTAATAAGCCATTCTGATGAAGACAGCAATCAAAAGAAGCAATATAAAGATGCAGTGAGTTTCTGAAACAAAATTATCAGTTGCAGTTTTTTAAAAATATAAATATGCAATTAAATTGACTCTTGAAAACTGGTAACAATATTTTACGCATCCATTGTATAATTACCACTTAAAATTCGTAATCAATAAGCATCACGACTACAACAAAAATCATTTCTACCAGTCTCCACGCGCGCGCGTCTTTTGTTCACCCACACTCCGCAATGCACACCAATCTTATAAACTCCCACCTCCTCCATACTGGAAGTCTTTAATGATAAAGTTTGATAATTAAAAGATGATATATAATGTCCAAATAAATAAATTCAATTAGCAGTAATATAAAGAACTCAGTTTTATTAATTATTAAAGGATTCACTTTAATCTTTAGAAGACGTATTTCTGTTGTGTATCAAATTAAAAGATTACTTGTCATTGCCAATTTCCAAAATAAAAATCCAACTGTCATATTCCTACTCTAAGTGAACTACCATAATAATCTAACCATAAGAGATCGAGCCTTATTGATGTTTTGAATGTAGTAGAAACATTTTATTAATAATCAGCAAAAAATTATAAATCATTTAAATAAATAAAAATCAAACTCCTATGGTCACTAACAGCATTTATAAATATTATAATCTACACTGCACATAAGCTGATTCAATTTGTATGCACATGACAATCTCAAGGTGAATAAAAGATTAGGAGACACATTTCATAATTTTGAGCTGTGATCTGATGACCAAGACCACTGCTGGCACGTCACTCCGGAATGAGTCGATTTCATTAAGGTTACATTTTATAAGAATAAAACACATAAGATTTACACATGGCAAATCTTTAGAAGAGCCAAAACTCGCTCGTGAATCTGGAACTGTGCCACAAGTCCACCTAGAACAAAGAAGCTACTTGAACAGTAACATGATCTAATTTACAAATGCACTGAATATTATAGAATTCCGAATTCCTTATTAAGAACAAAATTGCATTCATAATTGGCATCATAAAATGTTACATTGAGAATACCTACAAAAATGCCATCATACAATCGAAATATTTTGGCACTTGTGATAGACATTTAAACACACAAGTTGAAGTTACCGCACGTGAGACACTGGGACCAACAAAAGTAGCTAAAACTAGGTCGAATTTCCACTGGATATTCTGAAGTTCCGAATTTGTCAATGGGAGCACAATCACTAGACCTCGAGATGCACCAGAGGATTCTGCGGTTCATGCGTACAGGACCATGACAAATTACTACTATGAGGAGAGAGAACAGAGGAAAAGAACGATACAAATGGATATTCATTTCAAATGAAATGTTTTATTGAGTAAAAAGTTCGCCTATGCGCACATTTTTTTTTTTAATTCTTCCTTTTTTACTAAGACTATTTTTAATCATCTGATCAGAAAGATAAGCCAAACAAAATTAACCAATAGTTTTACTAATATTTAGTTAGCACAGAATTTCAGAAAATGGGATAGTAGTCTATGTGTCAACCACAGGATGCTTTAAACCGTTTACGCCCAACGTTCTATTCATAAGACATAACATTTCACATCCATGGCTGAACCGATTGCATCCCATTGTTTTTATCATGTTTTATTAAAAAAGAAAACGCGTATTTCCAAACTCTTTAACCAGTGTTTACAACCGATCAGTCAAATTTTAAAGACATAATGCCGTCATTTTGATATTTTACTATTTTAGTTTTGGTCATTTTCAAGATGATCTACGGAATTTGAAAGTAATCTTCATTTTTTGACATTTTTCGATATCTTAAAAATCTTTAAACATATATTTGTTTAAAAAATGTAAACTTTTTATCGATCTTTCGGTAATTTTTCCTAAGTAAATAAATACCTTCCCCCTTAAAACTTTTTTCGGAACTTTGTTTTGATCTGTCTAGTATTTTGAGTATTATTTAAAAGCACTTCATCTAAATTTATACTTTAGATTTAAGTTTAGCGATAACGGATAATAATTAATCAAGTCTTTCACTAAACACCTAGTTTAGCTTTTTAACAGTGTATAAATAATATTGCATGCATCTCGACATCTGGGAGTACAAATTTTTTTATCCAAGTAATATTTGAATGGCTAATTACTTTAAGCCTAACAACAATTTAAATTTTAGTCAAAATGCCAGGTTTCATTTGTACAATTTTACAATAAGAACATGTTCCTTTCAAAAGTAAGCAACGGTACATGATAAAAGAAAATTTAAAATCCATAAAGGCATATTAATCAATTTAAGTGTAACTAAACGATAAAATAATAATTAGCATTTCTTTTCTTGAATATATTTGTTTACAGGAACAGATTCATGAGCAAAAACTCGCTGACAAGTTCTGCATTTGATTAATATAATCTTTATCAATGATAAGATAAAGAGATACACTACTTTCGGTTGTTCTGCTAGTCACTAATGGAGTCAATTCAAGCTAAAGTGTTAAAGCTTCAAATATGTAGAGACCAATCAAAATTAGAATTCGTCACGCATTTTGTAAAAGAAAAAAAAAGGACAAACTCCTAACAAAGCGTTAAAATAATATGAAATTCTACACGAAATTAACGTTACACTATGTTACAATGATATTAAAGAAAGATTTAAAAAGTCGTTCATATCGATTTGATTCAATATACAAAGAAAAGGCACAACATCTGCTGGGAACCAAAACGTCTAGAAACATTATTTTTAAAGTTTTTCCCCTCCAAATAAACTAAATGAGCCATATCCAAAAATTAGGTAAACTGATTCATAGTTCTTTAAGCTTTTTATAAAAAAAATAACCGCAAGATTCGATTACTTGAGATCCTATTTGTATTTGAAAGTCATTCTTTCAAATGAGAGTTCACATTCATGGAACGATTTTCGAAAGACGACAGCTGTCGGAACTTCATTTCTTATACTTAAAATGCAATTTACCTGCTGTTCAGCACAGAATAAAACACTAAGCTGTGGTCTTGAATTCCAATTATGATTCTCACCAGTCTTCAGAAAAATAAATTAAAGATTTTTGATTTGTGGATAGAATTTTTTGTAAATCTTATCAATACATCTTATACATGTAGATATGACTATTTATTTAATGGCTTTCCAGATGAAAAATTCCAGGTATTGTTGGAAAATTGGAAACTGTGTGGTCCAATTTTTTTCTGATTAGATGTGAGAATGCTTGCAGAATAATTAATCATGCTCCATCTTGCTAGCTTAAACGATTTTAATTCTGTAAGAAATTATAAAATGAATTCAGTACATGATAAGCTTGATTTTAAAAAACGATTGTATAAGAACAGACTAAATTTAATACAAGATTTTTTTTCAGCTTCATGATTTATAACCGTGAAATTTAATTACAGCATAATCGATTAAAACGAACATAATGAGATATTATTAATGCTGAACAAAAATTCAAATAATTATGCATGAACTAAATTCAAATAATAATTTTAATTTAAAACCTAAGTATGTTTCTTTAAAAAGAACAGAATTATATTTTAAAGAATGTGCAAATTCGTTGCTTCCATCTATTATTAACCAGTTCAAATTCAGCAAACTACAGCTTATCAATAATCGGACCATGCACAATACAAATATATAACAATAAGGTTTATCAAGTTTCAAGGCATTCGTCCTTGAAAATTATCTGCTCATGTCTAAGCCATATATGATATACTAGCTATTACCCGCAACTCTGTCCGCGGATAAATTTTGAAGTATATGTTCGAAAATCTATCAAATAATGACAAATAAAAAAAATTAAACCCTAACCTAAAAACGATACATATAAAAGTATAAGCATATACGAAAAATATATAACAAATACAATTTAATAGCAAAAACACACAACTAACGTAAAAACAATTTTACATTGTATACCTAAAATAAAACAAAACACCACAACAAATCAAGTCCGTATTTCTTTAAAATCAGCTCAAATCCATTTTATTTATTGATCGAGATTGAGATAGCTACAACAATATTATACACATAATTTTTAAACTTTTAATTTAAATGAAAAACACAGTTGTCAACGCGTGCAAACACAGTTAATGTCACGACAATCACGCGCGAACTTTACAGATGTCTGACACATCTCTGCTTCGGATGCAATCTTAACGCTCATTGGTTATTTAGCAATACGATTTGGACGGTTGTTTCTGGACGGGAGACAAATGTTTATTTAAATACTGTTTTTTAAAAATGCGCATTACATAATTTGCACGTGTTATCCATTTCACGTTAGTAAGGTCGAAGACAAAAACAGGAAGGGTCAATAGTTACCCTTTTTTTAAGCCTATATGAATTGCTTGCCAACTTTCTGTGGTTGCTGAGCTTTAAGAGATGTCATATCAACAGCCAATCAGCGCTAGGCATGGATTCACTCCCAGCTTCTGAAACAGGCGCTTCACGAACTTTCAACGCCAGTTGCGGTAATGCAATGCAGATTAGATTATTTTTTTTCCTTTATTCTTTCTTTTAAATTAAAAGTACTTCAGAATGAAAGCGAAAGATCGATTAATTAACAGCATTTGATTTTAAATACATCAAACACAAAGAAAATTAATAGAACCGTTTGAAATAATCGGTCGAAATTCTTCTAAGCCTAACTTCAACTCTGTTGGAGAAAAAAATCTGGAGCCTTGCTTATCTTTGGCGGGATTTGGCCTCAGCTTTTTGGCACGAAAGTTAGTTTTTAATAAATAAAAAATTAACCACTCAATTAACCATAATAAAAAAATGCCTATGCTCTGTTCCTGACTATAATCTCTGTGCTAGATTTCATCCAATTCAGTTCAACCATTCTGGCGTGATGGAGTAACAAACATCCATCCAATCAAACTTTCACATTTATATATTAGTATAGATATAGATGTGAGAGGTCACTTTTGCCGTTAGTAAACCGAAAGAGGAAATAATATACAAACACATGATGTCAAGCATTTCAGATCTCCCGTGAGGTAAACAAACAGGGATTAAACCGTATACATACTAACGATGTTCATATGCCTTTGCCAATGATTTCTAATATTCGATCAGTAGATTAGAAGAAATATCGATTTCGAAAAAATATAGCCTTGATTGATAGTAAATACAAGGGACTAATAACATACAAACATTCTCTGACCAACTCTCTCGAACTTTCTGTGGGATAAATATACAATATGCTAGACACACAGATTTGCATTGACTCACACAAGAGAAGGGCAGCGTATTATCTCCCAATCTAAATCTGTACAAATAAATCGCGAAGGAATTGTAAAATATCCAATTTGTGATCATCACAAGACAACGATTCATTTGCTTTTTAATCGCATTTGATAGTTAACCCAAACAATCCAAAAATTGCGAATTGCAGCTAATGCCGTCATTGTTTTCAAGAATTAGCCACACTGCGCTCACCTTTTTCTCCTTGATTTCAACACTTATATCTTAAAGTTATCTCGCTGGCGAATTCCTTTGTCTGTAAATCCATTAAAGGTTTATTTTAACTTTAATTTAATTTTTCTATTATCTATATCCGTACAAGAAAGTTAGAGGGGGGGGGGGAAACTAAAAAGATGTATAGTCACTGACGGGGAATTATAGATTGGAGAACAGAAACTTCGTGATGTGAATTAAATAGTAGTCCCGCACTAAACAATTCAACGAAAGGGCAAGTACTCATTTGTAAGACCGCCTAGACATGTCTTCAAGAAAGAATTAAGAGGCAGGCAATCGTTTTGCATCTGATGTCATTTTTAAATCGCGAAAAGATGGTCTGAAATGAACACGAAACAAAAATAAGTTATCCTTCTCAAAATCAAACATCTACAAAAATTACTATCGGAGTTGTTTGGATGATCCATTAAAAAATTAGATTAAAGGCATTCCATCAAGGTTTTGTATAAATTATCTAGCTGAATCCCTAGCTTAAAGGAAGGCAAGAAAAAAGAAGGTTGATAGGTAGGTAGGATAGAAGGAAGGTAGAATAAAAGTAGAAGGTTGATTCGATTATCTGAAAGAACATTGTCTAAAGTTAAAGAAACAAATTTAATCTCATTTAATTTATTCTTGCACAACAGAAATGTGCATTCTTCTTATTTTGATCCGTTAACACATCTTTACATTAACCATGACTAAACTTTTATATCAGTCCTGAATGATAAAGTTATATTTTTCTTGAAATTTTTAACAAAGGAAATGCTTAAAAGCTAATTAATTTCTTTTGAAAACATTTATCGTATAAACCAAATGATGCCACACCACAGTTCTCTACAATATCTTGAAAATGAAGATTTAACAGCATAATTTATATTGCAGACTATAAGATGGAAGTTTGAGAACTATTTCTAATAAACTAAATAAATAATCTTGACATAACTTTTCTATTAATTAAAATCAGCTATATTTGATGATTAAGCTTATTCCTCAGCCAGTGGCGTATCAAGATTAATGGCGTTAAAGGAGGAATATTTTACTTTAGTCCTCATATATTTGAAGTTAGAAAGTGAAATAAATCCACACTATTATTTTGTCGTCACCGCAACTCGTAAGATCGGAGCCAGGAAAGGTATGCCAACATTGGTTTCTTTTATTATCATCATTTTAATCAATGACTTAGTGACACGGCGGTAACGTATGGGAAATTAATGTCATATCCACCTTTAACATTTGTCCTTATGCTAAATTTTTAATTTATCACCAATTTCAGATTCAGCTTCGCTATTAAAACAGCTGTTTCTTCATTTATTTCACTAAGCTAGTTAGTGCTTATTTTAAAATATATTTAATAACAAAGTTATTGTAACTGCGACGCCTTTACATTGTTCATTATTTCTACAAGATTCTCTTGGACCTTCATTTGAAGAATTTATACAGGAAATACTGCTAAATTTTAAAGTATACTCAATCTAAAAAACAGCCAAGTCAATTTCCTCACAAATAATCAAAATTTATGATTATTACTAACTCTTTTTGGCTTTATATTCTTTTATATAATCTCAAATATACTAATCTATAATAGCGTTTCTTATAAAACTTTTTTCACAACCAAAAATGTAAAAACAAAGTGAAATAAAATGAGGAGCCAAATCATTTTCTTAATGATAAATAAAATAAGCTCACTCTTCTGTTTAATAATTTCAAAGGAAACATTTTAAAATCAGGATAATTTTCTGAATTGTTTTCACTCAACATTTATTGAAAATTTTGAATTAAGAATGGTAACTTACAAAACAGAAAGATATTTTATAATAATAAATGCATTTAAGAAACAATCATATAACGCATGGCTTTTTAATACTATTATAAAATATTGAATTTCTATTTTCATTAAACTTCTTCACAATTAATTTTATTTAAAAGAACATCATTTAAAAACAAAAACTTTATCATGAAAGGCGCCATTGAATTTTGAATGATTACCAAAAATTATTTTTATAAACCAGCTGGTACCTGGCGCGTTGCTACCGCAGAAGAAATAATCTAAGAAATATCGTTTAGAATTTGAAATAGTTATCTTATTTAACTAAGAATGATATTTATTTTCTGGTGGACAATGAATACATTCATTGAAATTAAAGGACATATAAAGGAGAAGCATAAATAGTATTTATTCTAATTTTATTATTCTATTCTACATACAAATATTCATTTTTATGCATTAGATTTGCATTTTTTTTAAAGAATTGTAAAGTTTAGTTTTCTTTCAGAATGTTAATGAAAAAAAAAAAAAAAAACTAATTATTGTATCTCGTGATTCGTTTAACATTCGTTCAGAATTCTCAAGTTTAAGGATAAATGTGATTAAAACATATTGTTTTAAAATTAATTTAACATAGAAAATATATTTATACCATAAATTCTTTAATATATATGAAAAGATAATTCTTCGAAAACTAAGATGGCGAAAAATTATTAGTACTATAATATTTTCGGAAGTTACTGCAAAAAAACGCTAAAATTTTATTAAATGTTTAATTAAAATTTCAAACCTATTGGATTGGTTCCCCTAAAACATTCTCGCACACTCTAATAAAACTATTATCGCAGAGAAAGATACATTGCATTTAGGTACAATAGCTACGAAATATTAACGTTTAGCTTGAATTTAGCATCTTTACTGAATCTGTAGTTTCTCGTTGGCGAGTTATTTGACGGTCAATCCATTGTTAATAGATGCGGTAAATAGATCTGAAAAAATTTTTATACTATAGATGACTGCATTATGCCTATAACCATCCCGTAACTGCAAATAATAAGTAGAGGAAGTTTTATCGGAATCGGATAAGCGGTATGGCAACGTATAAGAGACATACAGACAAACTTTCATTTGCATTTATATAGATTAATTGCTACATAGCAATCATTTCCAGAACTTAAAATGTATTTTTCAAGATAATCTTTCAAACATAGTTTTGGAAAATAAGTATTGAAGACAGCCTATCGCTTTATGATAAAAAAATTTTAACAGTGAACTCATCTATTAAACATATTAAACCATAACAGAAAATTCAACAACAAACGGACACAAATATATGAATTAAGCGCTATATTAGCGTTTCAAGAATAGCACCAATACAGTGAGTGGAAAATTTCAAATCATTTCACGTATTGTTTGGTATGCTACATGCAGCACAACGTTTAATCAACATGCGTATTAAATAATTTTTCCCAATAATAAAAAACGCTCACTAAAAATTCCTTTGCAAAGAGGGGGAAAAAACCATGATTAAAAAATTTAATGCTTTTCAACTCGTACGATAAAACGTGACAATAATATATGCTATCTTAAAGTCTAAGCCTTTAACTTTTAAACTTTCTTACATTGGAAAGTTATAATATATTTGCATATTTATTTTTAAAAATATATGGACAAAAAATAAATAATTTTTAATTATCCAGATGCATTTTCTAAACATTAATAAGGAATTTGATGTCACAGGATTTGACATCTTATTTTTTTAAATGTATTATTAGGAGAAAATGAAAAGGAACTTTCAACTGATATTTTATAATTGGCATGAAGATGACATGAAATCATGGATAGCAGAGTAAAAAAATATTGGGGGGGAGGAGATATCTCATTTTAAAGAGACTAAAAAAAATCCAAGTTAATTTAATTTTTTAGAGAAAAAATATATTTAACGCTACAAAAAGAAATGAAGAGAAAAGATTTAATATATTTTAAAAAGCAAACATTTTATATCGCGCAGAAAATACAGGGTGTGCCACAGAAACTTATTTGAAAAAACTCTCGACAGGGGAGTTGAGAGGGTAAAGGGGTGATATGTGGTGCTACTGGAGGGGGAAGTCCCCAAGTTTATTTCTCCCTCTAGTCAGTTGCTATCATGCTCTGGTACAGAGAACAGTGGGTCTTCGCCGTCGATGACTTCTTTTTTAACGGTCGCTCACTTGTTGCTATGCAACATGCCTTCCGCGCTCGCTTTGAAATTCCTCCTCACAGACCCATTCCTGGTCGTAATTCGATTCTGTTGTGGGTTAACTCATTTCGGGAGTGTCGCTAAACCCAGAAATGGACATAAACGGAGCACCAAAACTCTGGAAAATGTCGAAAGAGTGAGGCAGTCAGTTCTGCGTTCTCCCCGGCGTTCGGCTCACAAACACGCAGTTGCTCTGGGAATTTCTGTCACCCCAGTTCGACGAATTCTCCATAAAGACCTTCAATTTTATCCCTATAAATTGGATGTTGTGCAAGAATTAAGTGAACGATTTTGTTGCCCGTCAAAATGCATGTGAAATGCTGTTTGACAACCTGCCTGAAGACGCGGTCCTTTTTTTTTTCAGTGACGAGGCGCACTTTGAAATCCCTGGTTTATGTCGATCGACAGCGAACCATAACTCACCTCACGCTGCAAAGACGAATCTGCGTCACGACGAAGAGAAACTGCAAAACAACCTAATCAGAAATATCTGCAATATGAAATTCTATATCCACAATACAAACATGTACCTATGTCTAAATTACGTCCCCCCCTTAAAAAATTCATTAAAAAACTGGCCATTAAATTCTTTAATAACCTAGACATCTATAATCCAGCAGTAATCAACATGCCAAGATACACCCCATCTATTAAATCTAAAAGGCCCAGGAACATATTTTTCTGATCTTGTCCCTCTTAATTCACCCTCAGTTTAATTATTTTTAATCCTGTTTATTAATAATCCTAATTCAACTTTAAGTTAGATAACGTTAAAACTTCCCAGTCAAGGCAGCGTACCCCCCACACCCTCTCCACTGCAATAGTCAATCACAATGAGTCTTGACACTCGCCACCTCACCCAGTCAAATCACATATATACCTGTTGCTCCTCAAGTTCACCAGTTTCATCGGAGATGATCACGGCAATATACGGATCGCAATGCCCTTCGTATATCACCATGA
This sequence comes from Argiope trifasciata, assembly GCA_026543055.1. Taxonomy (NCBI): domain Eukaryota; kingdom Metazoa; phylum Arthropoda; class Arachnida; order Araneae; family Araneidae; genus Argiope; species Argiope trifasciata. The sequence goes on from JAPMOQ010006612.1 coordinate 3,247,214, forward strand.
ACGAGGATAAGCCCTTGCCGAGGCTAGGCGCCTCGATAACCCAATCGTAGCTCACCTCAAGAAAAACATTCGCGACGCCATTGCCAACATACCGATTGATATGCTGCAAAGAGTGGACACGAACTTCAAAAATTGACTTCATCAGTGTATGCGCAATGGGGGTCGTCATTTAACCAATGTCATTTTCAACATTGTATGAAAAAAAATGGGGATATTGTATTCTCAAATAAAAAAAAAGAATTAAAACAATAACTGAAGTACTTTTGTTTTTATTGACCTTTCAAATAAATAAGTTTCTCTGGCGCACCCTGTATTTTCAATAAGAAAAGCAAAGATAATTACATTCAGGAAAGATTTTTGTTCTATAAGAAATGATTCAATAAAGCTCAATTCGAAAACTTAAAATATTTTGAAATCATTCCTGACATTTCTATAAATATGCTAAAATACTTCAGAATTATCTGAATATAACTATATTAACCCTTTATCTACTGACGGTACTTATAAGCACCAATCACTTTAAAACTTTATAGCACAACAACCATTACTTATATTCTGATGGTACGTTTTAGAAACAGTCTTTTAACTCTTCTTTTTCATGATAGATGACAGTAGTTGTTCTAGGCTGTTGAATTTTGCGAGGAAGAAAGCTATTTACAAACGGACTTTGGGTTCTTTTGCTGCCATTTTGTACGGATTGCCGCTCTTATCTTTTCTTTGCTATAAATATATAATATCAAACCAAACGTAAGTGTTGCATTTTTTTTATTCATTCTGTATTGTGTTAGAATATTATTTGCCCAATCATTATAAGATAACAGATTATGTAATGTGATGTGATTAACGGTCGAATTATTCGGTGGTACTTATAAGTACCACCGAATAATTCGACCGTTAATCACATTACATAATCTGTTATCTTATAATGATTGGGCAAATAATATTCTAACACAATACAGAATGAATAAAAAAAATGCGTAAATGAAAAAAAAAATGGTTTTTATGATTATCATCAAATGGGAATTTCTACCATTATTATGTATAAAATAAAATTATGTCAGTTTGATAATTTCTTGGTTTTCTTATGAGGGTTTTTTGGTTATTTAACATTTTTAAGAGGTTAAATTTCATTACAAATATCATCCGTATTTTTTTCTATTATGAGGAAATTTATACATAGTGTACTGACGGTACTTCTAAGTACCACTTTAATTAATTAGTTCTAACAAATTAAATTTCGCGCAGGGAGATTTGTTTTCTTGTATATCCTTTAATTAGCAATATGGCAGCTAGAAAAAAATATATTTATGAAGGAATTTTCAGTAGTTCATAATGCAGTAGATAAAGGGTTAATCCCTACACTTAAAAGAATTTTTATTTAATTTCCTAATTAGATTGCACATTTTGTGGGATATTTGTTATTTGGTTTGAAATAACAATAATAGAGGATTCTGAAATACTAAAGTTTTGTCAAAATGAGTTGTTTTTAAATTTAATTGCAATTTAGGGCAAATTTAATAACAAAAACTCGTTACGAGTCAGTCCCGACATTGCACTACACGAGGTTAAGAAATAATACATTCACGCAATATTTTTTCCTCTTTTTTCATTATCAGAAATCAGCTTTTTAACATTCACATCCATAAAAACTACAGGCACAACAAACTTCTGATATAAAATTCGATATTTTTGCATCTAAAATGAACTATTTTTTTGAATCAGAAACATTTACAGATAATAACTCATGTAACAGTCTTAATGTATTTTAATTAGAATTTAAAAAATCTTACCCATATCTTTAAATTCAGATCATTCGAAATTCAATACCATATAATACCTTACAAAAGATTCATCGCTGGCAAAAATGAAATATATCCAATTAAACATTTGGCTACGACATTCACTCAGTGTTAACTCAAGTCTTATTGCCATCTCATCGTTAAAATGAGTAAATATACACAAGAAAAATAAGCATATGACACAGTAACAAACCAGTTTATGAAGATGCTGACTTAATAAATTAACATTTCCGTAATATCCGGTCAAGCACATTAAGTATGCTCGACATAAAAAGATAATTTTGGCTCTAACCGTTTCAGAGAATACAAAATTATCCTACGCAACTCAATTAAACCGAGCAGAATAGGCGGACTGCGAGAGCGTGGACTTTAACCAGGGGAACACCTGTGATGAGCGTTCGGTATAATTTTTTAGCACTAGAGTAAAAATAAAATCTCCCATCAGATCAAACGCATAAGGGAACGAGAGTTTGTTCAAAAGTTAAACTGTGCATCCTCGATACCATTCGAAATATTTAGAGAAACATTGAGCCAATTCTAAAATATAATGCATTTTTTCTAAAAATTTATCTTTTGCACCATTAATTTTTTTTATTATTATTAAATACGTTCAGAAATTTCCTCCGAAAGAGTAAAGAAAAAAATCTGTCACTAACAGTCACATCTTTATTTTAAAAATTAACGATTAAACAAATCTCTAAAGTTAAAATACGATTCCTTTTTTTAGTGTAAAGGCCAATTAATGCCTTGCCAAAATTACTTATTTACATGTGCCTCAAAAAACTAAACACTGAAGAATAGTTTTCTGAAAAATTCTTAAGCAGTTTTAAATTACAAACCCGAATAAAACGAGAAAAATGCTCAATTTTGTAAATCAGAAATTCAGGAACTATACCAGAAAAAAAATGCAATATGAGGTCATAAAATTAAAATCTGTTTACATATATTTGCAATGAGCATTTGCATGAAAAAACCCAACAAGGAATTGATAGAATATTTATAATAAGACCTGTTACATACAGGAGGATTTTCAAAGCAATGGGATTCCTGTGTTAATTATAAGTTGCAAAGAAATTAGAAAGTGTTAAGGCCTTATCACACGGTTAAATTTCACCAGCACTTTTCAGTTTCTACTCTCAAAAACCGGTCAAGCAAGATTCATAATCGACAACTTTTTCTAACCAGTTCGAAAATGTCGTTGGAAATATTGTCCGCAAACGAAATTCAACCAGTCAAGTGAAACTTTGAAGTAACGTCACACAAGTGACGTCACTTCCGCTGTCGTTTGCTGATGGTAAGTGCCGAAGATATTTTGCCGTGTGATAAGGCCTTTACTCTTCCAGAAAATGTTAAAAAAGCGGAAGGAAAATTAAGAACTATGGCTTCATTCTTACCAAGCCCATATCGAAAGATACACTAAAGAAATTGGACAGTAATTGTAATACAATGAGCAATTAAAAATTACAGTATAATGTAATACTCATTATTAGCATGTATTTGCTAGCTATTTCAAATTCATTTAAGTCATAAAAGTGATGACCAAATGTTTTGTTTACTTTCTAATAAATTCTTAGACATTATTTACCTTTACTGCACAACTAGAATAAATACAGCTCTAGACGTCTAGCAAGAAAAGCTACAAGAATTTAAAAGTATTTATGCAGTAAAACAAAATACAACAGAAAGGAATTGAAAACGTTTAAACGTGAAAAACTAAGACGTTTCATAAGAAGATCGAATACAAAGGAATGCAAGCCGTGCTGCTAATTGCCTTTCTTTTCTCCCAGTTTTCATCTCAAACAATATGGCAGACCAGTTAATTTCAGAAAAATGGAAATACATTTATAGTTTTAGAATATATATATATATATATATATATATATATATATGATTACTATGTAGCCTCATTTTCCATCTAAACAATAGTTTGCACCGGGTATAATTAAATTCCCCAAATTAACAAATTTTAAAATTACTTCTTATAAAATATACCCTTTAGAAAGACAAGGGCTTTGTTTCCAAGCATGAAAAGCAATAAAACAGATATTAAAGGAAATCATGGTACCCTGTAAAGCACGTTGAACATTACACGCAAGAATGGAATTATTGTATCCCATTTACTATTCAGCAACATGGTTTCTTTACGTTAATAAAAACTCACATTAAATTGCGTGCGGCAACATACTATAAATTTAAAAAGAGCAAATAATGCCACTTTAGATGAATTCTCCTCTGGCATAAAAATATCCTGCTGCTTGCGCGCTGAGAATGGTTCCATTGTTTGTAAAAGAAAGTTAAGTTCCCTGTTAGTTGAGAAAGCGAAAAACTTCTTCAAAAGGACTCCCGACTACACCATTAGTACGTTCGCAGCGGCAAATGAGCTTTTTGATATTGGAATGATCCACGCTATGATTACAAGCTTAGATAAAGGAACTACACTGAGTCAAGTGTTTTTAATTCAGGTCTTCGTCTGCAATTCGAAAATTTTCTGTCGTTCCTTTACATGTTTAAATAACGTTAAATAAATTCAAATTTATTTGAATTTAGTTAAATTCTAAACTAAAGATTTCAAAAATGTTTTCATTGTTGAACTGCCCTTACTAGTTAAACACATCCCAACTGAAGGTAAATGAACAACTTTTGTAGGCCCTTCAAAGTCGAATTTTCAGTTTATGGTTTAGGGCTCCCCATTTTTAGCCCTACCCCTAAACAAAGTGTCCGAGGGAACAGAAGTCAAATATTTTACCAACAAAGTTTATAATGCGGTATTCTATAAAATGCTGAAAATGGATCGGCAACGTATGAAAGGATTAATATTTCGCATTCACATTAATATTATACATTTCCTACGTATTCCATAGAATAGCAAATGACAAACCGACAAGTACGAAATATATTTCCGATTATTCTGTTTTACTTTTAGCTTTTACATATAATGATAAACGTGTGTGCTAGCGCTCTACAAGCTAGATCACTTTACCGAGAACTACAAAATTTGGCATATATATATATATATATATACTTCTGATAAATAAACATAATGACCTCTTTTTTTTTTTTTTTGAAATTTTAATTAAAAAAATAAGCGAAATTTTGGTATTTTTCAGCGATAACGTTGGAAAGCATTGCAGAACAAAAATTATTTTTACAACATCTTAAAACCCCAAACATTATCATTTCAATGATATCCATTATATTGCCATAGAATTCTTTAAATTTTTTTAAAAGTATTCTGTGTGAAATATTTTCTTCCAACAATATGTTTCACACAAAATTAAAATTTAATCTGCATGAACTTGTTATGCTAGCATGAAAACGTTAACTTTTATCAAGGTGTTGCAATCATGCTGACAAAAGTTCAAATTAAATGATTAAGTTTAACTCTCATTGCAAACTAAACCCAAGCACAATTTTTATCATGTCCCAGTACAAAATAAAACAAACGCGAAACATGACACTTTCGACAAAAACGAATGCTAGAAAATGGCTCCAATGATTTTTAGAATCGCTATAATATTAATTCATTAATTCTCTGTTATTTAATGCAAACAGGTCTGAATATATACAGGATATTCTCTTTAATTGAAGACCAAAAGTTAATCACTAAATTGCTAGCAATAGTCATAGTAAAAAATCATTTTTTATGTAGTTTCAGATAATAAATGTTCTGATAAATAACAATTTTAAAATTTTATACCCGATTTACTCTCGATTCTATGAATATTAATTAATAAACATTCTCGGTACACAATTAAAAAGAAGTTCTATTATGTTAGGGGAAACCTGCTTTGAGTTATGAAAATCCAAATATCACTATTTTATAAAAATGTGCGATTTTAAACCCCTCCATTGACTGTTAGAAAAATGGTCCTAACAGCGCCATAATTTTTTTCCAAGCTAAAGTAATGAAATTGTCGATTGCACTAAGATAATAACATCCGAAGCCATATAACTCAATCAGATTTGATCACAGAATATTGAAATATTTTTTTTAATTTAAAAGATGGAGTGTAAAGAATATTTTACTGAATATGATTCATGGGATCGAAGGACTGTTTAAAATTTAGACTTCATGATTTTTCAGAAGTACATTTACTGGTTGAGACAAAATAAATATTTGCACCACTGGTATCGTTTTGAAATGAAAACTAAATTTTTATGATAAATCAAGTATATAATATTATATTATAATTTGCGCACATAAAACTTTGATGATGAACGATTCCTTTTTCTTGTATTTATATTTAATAAAAAACATGTTTGGTTCCAACAAAAAAAGTTTTTTAGGTAAGAAGTTTGATCATTTCAGTTCTAAATTACAGTTCAAATCTTATGGGAGATTCCAGAAAATCTGGGGAATGTATAATACGATGAATAGAAACAATATAAGGAATGAGTTACATAACTATCAAAATGTGAAGCTTTAAAACGTTGAGCTTCTTAATAAGTCTTATTTTCTTAAGTTTTAATAGCCGAGGAATTCATTGAGACCAAATTACATATAATATTTGATTGAACATTTTAACGACCTTTAATCCTGGTAAACTGGATTTTCGTCAAAGGCAGCTAGTAAAAAACAAAATTAAAAGTAATTCAAAATAAACTCATTTTCTCTTTTTGTGTAAAATGTAGTCATATTTTATTTAATAAGAAAGGCATAAATTTTGAGCTACATAGTTTTCAATTTTTTACATTTTTGAATAAATGTTTTTAATGGCATTCCCTCGTTAATTTTTCAAAATAACATTTTTATTTTCGACGAATGAGTATCTTTTAAATAATAGCTTTAACATTACCTTTTTTTTTTTTTCATACTTAATCTAAGTAGCACTTACCTTTCTATAAAATGCATAGATATTATAAAAAATGCTTAGGGAAGTATATAATAATTTCTCATATTTCACCTAAAATCGCCAAACATTCTATAACGTGCCGGGTATTTTTATAGAGGGCTGCAGATAACATGCGCACTACTTTATTTAAACTGATTTATGAAAGACCCTACACCTAAAATAGCTCAGGAATTCATCGCATCTAAATAGAGAAATAAGACTTCACTTGAAGAATTTACAGTTGAGCAAATTATTGAATCAAAAAATAAATTCCTCATATAGCTAAAAAAAACATGAACATTTTGCATGTAAATGTACCGTTTATTTCAAAATTTTATAACCCGATTCTTTTATTTAAAATGCTATATAGATTATTAAAATCGCACTTTTATTGATATTATATCATTAACAATTTCCGCTATAATTATTATCAATTTACTTATTGCTTAATATAAGTTATGAATTATGCATTAATAACACATTTCAAAAATAAAACTACTTCCATTTTCAGTTCAAAAATTGCTTCCTGCGTTACTCATCTTTATGCATTTTTTTTTATTTGAATAGTTAGATAAATCGAATTTTCATTGAGGGCCCATTAGCTTTAAATTAACAAAATTCGACTGCAATATATTAATAATAAAATTTCATAATGTTTGAAATAGTTACAAAATTTTTAAATTGTGCTAATATTACATATTTTTAAAACTAAATCGTACCAAATGGCGATTTAAAACAATTATCATGCCAAAAGTTAACTGAAATAATAATTTAAAAAAAAATTGTTCAAAAAAATTTATTTAAATAGAATGAATTTTTGGAAATCGGCGTTTTTTGAATCCGCTTTTAAAACTAATATTGTGAAAGGATGGATTTATGTAAAATATAAACTTGCCTCAATTTTAGAAATTAGAGAGAAAAGTTACTATAGTTACAATGTCTTATAGAGTCTTCCACATTTTCTAAAAACTTTTTAACTCAGCAAATATCTTAAATTCACATGCTAATAATAAAGGCTCAAAATATTAAAAATTGCAAGTACGACGAGTAAAAAAAAAAAGTGGGCGGGTGGGGGGAAAATGACCGACTCGGCAGTTGCTGATATCTAGAATAAGACAGTATGCTTAAAATGCTAAAATGCAGCACTATAATCGGCATTTGTACTGCTATATTTCCAATAGCGACGAATATACATTATATAGAATACAGTACTCAGCTGGTCCCTAACCAACTTCTAAGAACTTCTGCTCATTCTGATAGGCTCATTAGTGCAGTTTGAATAGCTTATTAGGTAATTAAAAAAAACTGGGAATTAAGCAGATATTTTTTTATCCTAATTACAACAAACATCGTGACATTTTTCTGTTTAATGTTTAAAATCAGATTCTTTTTAAGTTCCACAAAATATACGAATCCTTTTTAGATGAAATGTATTCATCTTTTAAGCTATACACACTGTAACATTTCCTCACAGCAGATGGTGGTAATAAAAAGGCGTGTATTTGTCTTAAAAAGTAGAGCCAAAACAACATTATTTTTCAGACATGGTGGATCAACTATTGAAAAATAATTATAACGCTATATTCATACAAACAATTCTTGGACATTCAAGAGATGAGCTAAATTCTAATCTCCAAAACAATAAAGAGTACAAAAAAATGAAACTTTTGTTTGAATTTCATGGAGCCATTATACACATAAGTTAACAATCAAAAATTAAAATCTATAAGTCGGCCTTGGACTCGTTTGTTACAAAATAATTGCGATTTAATAAATTAGGGCAGATGGGGTCCGGGAATTGACTTCAAAATAAAAGAAAAAATGAATGAATAAATAAATCATATATATTTGGGGAGAGGGACTTCAGATTCGGATAAATTAGTGTGTAAATAACATACAACCTGTCATAAAAGATGATGAATTAAGTTTCAATAAAATTATGCAGACCACCCATCATTTAGATTACACTCAAAGCAGCATGCTAAAAATAGTAGGGATAAAATTTTACATTTAAATGATAAGTATCTTTATAAAGAAAAATAATCGAGATCATATCACACTTTATGTAGGTTTATCATTCCTCATATCATTTTACATTCATATCATTTGTCCTTCCTCGTATCATTTTACA
>JAPMOQ010006612.1:3255985-3356199 GCA_026543055.1 Argiope trifasciata
TATCATTTGTCCTTCGAATCATTTTACATTCATATCATTTGTCCTTCATACTCAGCAAATCGCTTTAGATGAAATTTTCTGTGACTTACAATTTATTTAATGCTCACGAGCACAGAATCATTACCAGCGATAACAAAATTGGAGTAAAATTTTGATCAATTACAAACTTATGCTTGTTTATTTTGCCTTATTAATTTGAACTCAAAAACATCCTTTAATTTCCTCAACTTCATAATGCATGATTAGGGCAATCTGTTTCATTTAATCTCAAACTGAACATTACTTGAAGTCTGTTTCCAGAGATATTTTAAACTATGTGCCATTATAATCATATTTGTATTTTTTAGAAAAATTAATCAAAATAATTATTATTTTTGAAATTGAAAACTTTCTGCATAACGTCGTTTAACAAGCAATACCTTTTACCTCACTTTTCCAAATTTTAGAATAGGAAGAAAATATGAATAAAGATTTACAAATGTTAGACACTCAAGATTAATTACCAGCTTTCAAGGAAGCAAAAAAATAATGTTGTAACTTATTATAGAAAAATAAGCAAAAAAAATATTCATCATAGTAAAATTCAAATATAACTTTTTGAACACTAATGGATTACAACTTTACTCGCCTTTGCAGTTCATTTAAGTCGTTAACTGAGTTTTGAAGTCTAATTGGGCACTTATAAAGATACGACTTTGCAATAAATCAAAAATCGTTATAAGTCGTGAGTTCATTAATCAATTTTGTGACAATGCCTTCTTTCATAAAAATTAATAAGCGTTAGTAACCACAGCGCTCTCTTAAAAATTAATAAGCATAAAATAATTAAAGCACCTAATTTTGAGAATCTAAATTTAAAAAGAATATGCAAGATAACAGTTTTCACGGGTGCACATATTCCGCTAGCGAATTAAATTCTATGTTTAAATAAAATAGGCGATAACAAACACCCAAGACATAAGGAATTAGCTATGCTGTAGCGCACCGAAATCTCTAAGAAAACGGCAATTTTGATGGATCCATGATCGGTAATTGAAATCAGATATTAGCTGGAAGAAAAAAATCCCCAGGTGAAATTCATCGCCAACTAGTGAAAATTTAAGGGTCAAGTGTAACGTCGGGAAAACAGGAGTGGTCTTGGTGCAAAGAATTTGAATAGGCTAAACAGATATGCGAGACAAGAAAGAGCGACAGCAGTCAAGCCAATCCACCACAAATGATAACACGCGCAATGCTTCGAGCCGATTGTCACATTTCTATCAATAGGATATCGAATATCGTATTTAAAAAATAAAAGAGGGAAAGCAAGTCTGCCGGAAGATATGTTCTTGATAGGCACAAAGACAAATCTTAGATGACAACAAAGCCATGTAAATGAGGTTGTCATTTCAATATTCAATATAGTATCATGTGAAAGTCTTTCGTTCTTGCAAAGTAGAGTCACAATGGGTGGAATGTGGGTGGTGCATCATCTGGCAATCGGGGGGGGGGGGGGGGGGAGAACAGATGTCGAAGTTCAGGATACCGCTATTATTTGGTTCCACAATCTGCACCAATTTCTTCTATGTCGGTTTACATAAGACTGGTTTACCGATGGCACAAATGTTTCAATAACCGTGGTGGCTATGTGGGAAAATAATATGCAAGAATGAATAAGCCTTTTTTTCTCAGAAAACTGGTATTTAAAAAAATAAACTTCAGCCGAAAAATCCTAGTTTGTATATCTATAATTGTTTTGCCAGGTCTTCTTTTAATTACTAAATCTGTTAAAAAATTTCTGCCCAGTAGAAAATTACTGTGGCCTGTAGAATCATAAGTTTTTTTTTCTCCCCTTCATATCGAAATAACAAAAATTTACTTTTCACAACACAATGTTTCTTCTCTTAAAACCAAAATTTGGATAAATACATCATAAAAAAATTAACTGAATTTCGTCAAGTTTCATAATTCTTATGATTTAATAAATATGTAGAAGCCTGTCAGTTATCTGCTTCTGGATTTATATAATAGCATTTTAACTTTCCCAAGCAGTCTCTTTTTGTCTTCGTACCATTATAATTTGCACTTGTTCTGTTCTATTCTTCATTTTTACGTGGCCAGCTTCCGTCGATTCTTTTATATCGGCAAACAAAACAATCCGACCGACTTTCTCAACCAATTGCGTTTGAAACCTCATTAACATCATATACTGGAAACCCCACATCTTACACTTATGTTACATAGATCGCCTGGAGAATGTACCACAAAAAAATTATTTAAGCCTCGCTGCAGCGTCTAGGACAACAGAATGACACTTTTACAGGAACTACGGTTATGTCCTAATGACCATCTCAGACCACATTAAAATCCCTGGCGTAGAATGTATGCCCCATCATCGTTATGAAAATGAGAAACCCTACACTATTACTTTATCAACCAGGGGAGCGAGAAACAATCACCATATCGTAAGCTTCTCATTCTTAATTTGAGTTAGGTGGATGAGCAGTGAAAGAAGTCCACTATGTGGAGAAACGGAAAACGATAAAGAAACATGGATTACAAGTAGCAAAAACACAGTCGATGTGTACACAAAGAACTTAATAGAAAGGAACACACAGGCAGAAGCAAATCGATAATCAAATAAAAGCAATAACAGAATAGCGTTATGCTAATGCTATTAATCAGCTAGCAGCGTAATCACTACTTCAAAAAGATAATCGTGCCCGCACCAACACCTCCGCTTATATATTCTTCCGACAGGGGCATAACAGCACATGGAATTTTCCAGAAGTATTTCAATACTTTAACAGAAAAAGGGTCATAATTTTTAGATTTTCCAGACGTTCATTTTTGTCTCAGGTTATCAGATGGTAGTGATGTTAGTCACCAACGTGTGGAGGAGGAGAGCATCAATTAATTATCTTTTCAACATCCATTAAAAATATCTGCGAATCTCCCTTCCGTACAATAAGACTTACTATGAAAAATAATGGTACAAGAGATTTATATCAAAGCTCATATCTCAGAACTAGTTATAACAGATAAACCAAGAACAGTCTTTCAAAGAATGTGAGTCCATGATCAACAAATATGCTTAGTGATTTTATAACTTCATAAACTATTTTATCTGAAATACTTAGAGAATAACAACCAACAGTTCAAAAAATCTCATTTTCTCCAAAGATTTTACCTTTGTATAAACTAATTTGAACCATAAAAGCTTGACCCATGTTATTAAATAACTATTGTATTCAATGATGGGTTTCCAGGCACACTAGACAACTGCCTAATGGTGGCTATGAGAAAGACAATTTAAATATTTCATCTTCCTACTTGCCAAATATATGTTTGCTAAAAACTTATAAATTATACGATTGATAAAATATCTAGTAACATTAATACTTTATCAAATATACTTGGTTATGTTCTCTATGTTTCAGAACACACTAAGTTTTTAGAATATTCATAAAAATTGAACATCTGCTTCACTAATAGGATACATAAATAACAAGATGTTGGACAGTCTAGAGTTATAATACATAAAAATACATATTAACAAAGTAAATATTAACCTAAAATAAATTATTAGAATGTTAAACATTAGCTGAAATACAAAACTAAATTGACTTCTTATTAAAAGGTACCTCATAATGTGCACTGCCTATGAGGCAATATAATGAAATAAGCAACTTATTGTATTAGCAATGTACATGTATGAATTTTTTGAATATCCTATATACTAAAATTCCTCCCTTTGATGTATTAATTCTTATAATCATTATCTATTTTTAAAAATTCATTTCAGTTTAAAATGCATATTTAATCACTACAAGGCAAATAATTTATTATTATTTTTTGATTAAAATGGGACCACCAAAATTTTTAAAAAAAACAATTGAAGGTGTATACAAGATTAGTGTATAAACTCAAATTTCTTATGATTTAGCACTCTTATTTGCAATGAAATAAAATTTATAGATACGAAGATTATATATAAAAACTTCAGAAATGCGTTAAAATATAAATTTGATACCTTTTTCAGAAATGTTACTCTGTATAGCATCTTGTTTAAAAGATTTTGATAGTTAAAATATTGAATTAAAATCCAGTTTTAAAACATTTGGATAACCATATTAAGAAAGTAAATAATATGTTCAACTAAATCAATTGCTGATGAATTTTTTACAAAAATAAATCTGCATGAAATGAATTCATCAACCACTCTGAATAGAGAACATTTTTAAGAATGTTTTAATATTATATTATATATATATATATATTTAAAAATCACAATTCTTAGAATTATTTTAAGCAAATTTATACCATGCAAAATAATCTTAAACAATAGAATATTTTCTTCACATAACATAATGTTATTACTTTTTCATAAGGTTTTAATTTTTAATTTGGTTAGATGAAATCATATCTCACAATGCAGGGAAACAAAGAGTCGAGTAAGGCATTATTGCTTTTTTTTTTAACATTTTATTAAAAACAGTACACATTCAATAATTAAAGATAAACTTGGAACATATTCAACAAGCAAATTTCTGACTGTGAAAAAATTAATTCATGGGAAAAAAATTATACTATATATAAAAAAAATTTCAATAATACTTTACTTCAAAGTTTATTTCAATTTGTTTCCCTATTATTCAAAAAAACAATTTACAAAAGGTGGGTTTAAAATATAAATAAGGAATTTTTCCATCATCTAGAGAATTAGAGATTTTTAGAAGATTATTCAAATACATACCTAATTAATAACCCATCAACCATTAAATCATTTAATTAGCATAGATGGCATATAATAAATATGCTTTCTGATTGGATTAGATAGAGGCTACAGTTTCAGCTATGTATCATGATTTATTTTTCTGATAAGGAGAAATGTTTTATAATTACTTTTTTACTTTCTTGATAGACATTCTCAAAAAAATTAATTCAAACAATCTACTGAGATTGCATAAAATTAAAGTAAAATTTGTAAATCTTGTTATTAAAAGAAATACAGGGCCAATGACAACAGCCAGCAGCTTTGTTAAAACTAATTACTGTACAAAAATTTTCATAGAAATTTCCCCATAAGTTTTTAAGAACTATGATTTGAAACTATGTCTCATGTAATCAAAACAACTGCTTTAAACAGTTATAATTTTTAATGATGAAAATATCTTATCTATTTTTTAATATTAAGCTGAACATTTCAATAATGAACATTATCCCTTCAAGGAACTGAATTTTAAAATTTCAAAAAAATATAATAAAATATTAAATAATATTTCAGATAGATTTAAAGAAAATGTATATTTTAAGAATGTGCATTTACTCAATATTAATACTTCATGAAAATTCAGTAGCATATTTAAACAATAAATTTTAGTTTTGTGCTAAAAAATGGCATCTGGAAATAAAATGCAATTTTAGGGAAGGGGCAAAAAATCTCCAGATACTTTGGATGAAAAACTACTTAGTTCTTGTATATCTAATATACAATATTATAGGTGAAACATAGATTAGATGGAATGATTCAATCAAAATTCAAATAGAAAATGAGACAATGCCAAAACAATTTGTTTACCATTAGATACACTTAAACCTTAAATCATTATAAATGAAAAATAACAGAAATATCTTTATTAAAAGTTTCAACTTTCCTCCAATTTTCAAATAAAAAATCCTAGACTTTTTCTCAGAAAATTATTCATAGAAAATGAAGTCCTTGCAATATTTTTATTAGAATTTGTTTTTAAAAATTTTAATTAGATTTTTTAAATTTTATAATTTACTTTAAAACTGTTTAGTATCAACTTCATACATATGTTGTCAAGCATACTAAAATTACATATCATACAATACAGGGATAATTTTGATTTTAAATAATTAAAACATTAAATTCAAGCCACTTGGAAATCAAAATAAGAATTAAGGTCTACTCTAATTCCCATATGCAAATGATTTAAAACAAAGTATTATCAGCATCTCGAATGCAGAAGGCTACAATATTAAATGAAAATATAAACTAATGAACTATTTAAGGAATATGAGGTCTCAAAAGAATATACATTAAAAAAAAAAAAAAAAAACTGCATTTTATCATGAATACAGTACAACATTCACAGATAATTTCCCTAACCTCATCCAATTATTTCTGATTTAATTACTTCATCTAAATAAATACTTTATAAACTATTGAAACTTAAGAAAATACAAATCATCGTAATAGTTTTAAAAAAATATTTATCTAGCATATATTTGCTATATCACTATAAATACTCTAAAGTTATAAAACATTTAGCAAAATTTGGAATATTATCACTTAAAATGAATCTTTGTTTCTTGTTCTCATGAAATTTTGATCAAAAGTTTTAATTAGACAGAAAAAGCAACACAACACCATTATATGTTTTTATGCATGACAGTGCAATAATAACATAAATAAAATTTTAAATTATGTAAGCACAATCTTTAAATTATATAATAAATTATAAATACATTTACTATCTTAGATTTATTTATTATAATAAAATTTATATGGAAAAGATAAATTAGATTTCAAGAAGAAAATAAGTCTAACTTCACCAAAATAAATCCAGATTTGAAGCCTTATGCCAACAACAGAATTCTTGAAAAAATACCAAAATGTGCTGAAATTGTGTGTAAACTGTATGCATTATTTAATATAACCAGTTACAAATATAATAGTTTAAAAATAACACTATCTTAAATCATAATCAAACAATTATCATAATTTGCAGTCTTCAATTAATACTCACATGAAATGACAAAAATTATAAATCCGGTTTCGGTAAAGGTAAGTGGTACATATTTATTTTTCATATCGAGTATTAAATGAAAGACAATAAAACAATAGAAGACCAAGGAAAAATATAGCTCTAAGGGTATTAAGACAAAAGAAGAAAAAAACGGGAGGAAAAACATAAAAGTTTTTAAGAAGATTGTTTGAAAATAATTACGAAGAATTGGTACAAGACTATTACATATAAATACATAGCAATAAATCCCGATTCAAAATATCTGCCACTAAATCAAAATTATCGCAGCTTTCATTGACCTTATTATTATGAAAACTGTGCCATGATATACGATGTTCTTTTTAATCCTAAGGAGACATAAAAATTTCTTTTAAAATTGAAAATATCTCTCGAATTCGCGGTTAAAAATAACCGGCGATTGTTTGTAGATGTGAAAGTAAAAGCAACCAATATAATACAAAATAGAACAAAAAATTAATTTAGAAAAGAGAAAATTATCTCAAACTGTGCAAATTTACCTGTTGGTTATATTCATGAGCAAGACGATTCATTTGGGCCATCATCCGACAAATGTAAACTATATATTACACCAGTTGATTTCTCATAATCATTGCGAAACACAGTAGCCTCGATGCTGTCGGAAGCAATAAACTCAGCTTTTAAAACAAATTTCACGTTTTTTCACCCCTCAAACATCCTCGTTTCCGCTCAGGAATAGACACCTGTTCAGGTAGGCAGTATGAAGAAAAACACATCACGTGACTCGGTCACTTAGCACCACCCACAGCAGAACTTTTCTTCTAGAAACGTTTTCATTGGACAATTGAAATATCAATCAGAGTCCATCAAAATTCTTTACAGAATGATTGGGTAAAAGTTGATAGAAAAGCATAATAAAATTTATATCAAAACTATCAAACTTCTAATTTAATATATTTTTACAAATTTGAAAGAAGGAAATGTTTAGGTTCTTAAAAACAGTGAAAAAGCTTCAAAGAAATAAAAAGTATAAAAATATTTATATCGATCTAAAAAGAAAGTTACGTAGTTTCTATATTCAGCCAATAAACAAAAACACATATTTTCAACCTGGACTATATCATCAACGTAAATTGAACTATAAAAATTACAACGGACAACTAATTATGCTCAATATCAGTATTTTTGTTTAAATATTTGTTTTTTCATCCTGCTTTGTTTGCCCCTTCAGAACTAATTAGTAAATAATCAACTCAGGAACTCTAGTACGACTATAATTAAATCATCTTTAGTAATTTAATTTAGGGGTGACGAATATTTTACGAGCGGTTATTAAGTAACAAATACTCAAAAGTCACAAATACCAGTGATCAATACTTTTCAAAGAGGGCTGTGATTCAATTCCTTAATATGATCTGACTGGTGATATTTTGATTACAGGTCTTGTATCACTGTAGAAAGTAATTGACTAGTCCAATGGAAGCTCTCGAACAAGAGTTAAATTATTTGTGAGAAGATCCCTTACCCACTGATGCATTTTCCAGGAAAAGACCTCCCAGAAACAGCAGTAGGACTTATTGATCACAAGATGGGAGTAGACCGCGGTAGCCTGGTTGGTAGAGCGTCAGTCTCGTAGCCGAAAGGTCGCGGGTTCTGTCCTCGTCTCAGCCAAAGACAGACAGCCGTGTTGGCTAATGGCAGTTGGGGCACGTTAAATATGTCGAGACTGTAAAGTCCTCCAAGTTCCCATAGCATAACGATATCTCTGGGGGTACTGAATCAGGGATGAGTCGGTCTCTGATTTGAATCTAAATTCTGACTTGCGAATAGATGAATGAGTGTATGAATGAGTTCGCCCTCCCCCTAAAAAGGCTTGTGTCATGTGTGTTCGAGCAAAGTCGTATTTTCACCTTAACAGTGCTCGTTAGCAACGAAAGGTGCATACCTCTGCCTTAATTCGAAAGAGCTCCGCTCAGTCGTGCTTGGTATGACCAAGTGGCATTAGAACCACCACCACCAGATGGGAGTTTCCTATTTCACTGTGCTCTCCTTATCCCATCGCATGATAACTATCTCTGGAAGCTATATGCAGCTTATTTCCTTTTACGGAAACAAGTTTTCTTTCCCACTTAATTGTTTACAGAAAAATATTTATACTGGGGAAAGAAACTCAGTCTGAAAAAGAAGATCAATATCTTTCATTTAAATAGGCAATTACTAAGCACATGTGGTGAGTTGAATATGTTTTTCTACACTATTCCTGATATTTGCAGTTTCATTTTATTTTCGACTTCCTGCATCATTAAAAGCTTTTGTTAAAAAAATTTAATACCAATAATTTTACTTTATTATTCATCAAATTTTAAATTCATAATTTTAAAAAAATCTTATTTGAAAACCGTTAACGAATATATTTGAATATTTGAAAATAAGCACAATCCATAATCTCGATTGCGATTATATTAGATTACAATTCAAAATACACCCAAAATATAATTGTGGTGACTAGAGGTAAAAAAAAATGATTGTTGGAGACTTTACGATTTTATGCAAAAAAGTAATATAAAAGGAATTTTTAAATTCAATGAACAAAGAAATTTTTTATATTAGTTAATTTTTATTCGATAGTTATAAAAAAATTATTGATTTTCGAAAGAATTGAACTAGCATTTATCACCTTCTCGTGAAAAATACTGAAATCTTTGTTTAGCATGCTTTCTAGAAAACTACAGTTTTCTACAATTATAAATATATATATTTCTGTAGCTTGCAGAGCATCAGGCCTTATTACACGGCAAAATGCCGTCCGCACTTTCCGTTTCTACCCTCAAGAATTTTTTCGACGATCGACAGCTTTTTTGAACAAGTCTGAAAATGCTGACGATGGTGACAAAAATGTCTGCAAACGAAATTCAATCAATCATGTGGAGCTTCGATAGTGACGTAGTATGCCAAGAACACCGCGTTTGACGCTAATACACTGTAAACAGTAATTAGCAAATTTCATCCTTAGCAATGTTTTTATCAAATTCCTCCTTGTTTGGGGTAAAAAGTTTGATTATTTCTGCCACTTTTTTTACCTCGCTATCGAATTATTAATATCCTGTTGTAAGTGTTGTGAAAATTTAAAAATGGAGATTTTTTTTTTTTTGGTCAGTTGAGAAAGAGTTGGCTCACATTGACCTTGTTCACGAGAAACCGGCTCTATGGGATCCACATTATTTTTTAAAAACTTTCAAAAAGACTTTGTACGATGGAATAAGAATTGAGACGATTCGAAGATGAGGACCACATAACATCAGATAGGTGAAATATTCTGTTTCTGGGTATGATGTAATCAAAAAATGTTTTGTGCGAATGCATTTTATGATCATGTAGAAAGACGGTATTTAATCAATTTTTAAAATGTACAAAATATTATTGATAAATTTTTGTGTTTGTAAAACATATTATAAATATTAATCTCTTTTTGCTGAATTTTTTTATCTTGCATTTCTTTTAATACCAGCTAAAATATGAAACACACAAAGAAGTTTATTAATTATTTTAAAAGTTGGGATGCAATTTATTAACTATATTGAGCCATGTATAGGTTATATAATTGTGTAATTCATTAAATTAGACAAGATGGCTAATGTGGCCAGTGAACTCCTATCTTATGACTTTCTTATTCATTATTAATTTCCATTTGTGATTGTGTTTCACTTATATAAATGTGTATTAACATGCAGCTGTATTTTCTTACAATATAGTCTATTATTCATGAAACTAAAACTAAAAGTTTTAAGAATTTATTCTACATTCATTTACAAATCAAATTATACAAAATTAAATTTGGTATTGTGTAATTTTTTTTATGTTACTGATATTTGACTATGTAAAGTGACATTACTTTAATGCACACACACGTATATTTATATAACGAAATATATATATTTAATACTAAATTCTTTTTTATTGAAGAAATACTTCGCAAGAAATTCTGTGGGTTAAGAACATATTTTCAGAGGGAAGAGAAAAAAGCAAAATTGTCGTCCGGCTCAGCGGCTCTCAATATTTTACCAAAATAGGTGCATTATCAAAAACTGCTGTTCCTGTGAGATAACATCCATGCTCACTCAAATACAACTTGGATGAGTCCTTCACAAATGAAATTGGATTTTTTGAACCACTGGTATATTTTGCCAAAATGCTTTTAATTCCCACATCATACTTTTACTTAGTTGGTGAATAACATATGTTATTAGTTAGGAATAACTTATATATGTATATTTAGTGATAATTAGGCTTAATCATTTACCTTTAATTTTTAAAATTGAATGATAAAAAAGCTGGTCAAGAGGTGAATTGAAATAAAATGTATAACTAATTAATACCGAATGTAATTGAATTTTATTAAATACATCATTGGTGATAATAGCATTAATTAACCATATACCCTTCAATAAATTATTATTAGAGAAGGATCCAACTTCTAATCTCTTGAAGGAGTTGGGTGGTACTTTTATTCTTAGTACAGGCATTTTTATGCCTATTTATATGTATTCTTTGATTAATATTTCAATGTATAGTGAAAATATTATTCTTTTTAGATTTCTGTGGAAGAAACAGATGAAAGCTTCAGGCCAGAGTGTTTGGCTGTGGAGTGCATTCCAGAGTCTTCGTGAAGCACTCAACTTAAAAGGTTCGCAACACCAGGAACTTCTAACAAAGGTCCTCCTTCCAAAAGATGCTGCCAGACTAATGTGAAGGAAGATATATTGGAAATGGTGTCGGCAGAATTAAAAAAAAAAGTGAAGCTTCAGAATCCGTTTGCCATGTTGTGGGACAACTTGTTGTCTCCACTTTAAAAAAACTAGCCCCACCATATGGGGAACAGTTCACAGGAAGAATATTTGAACTTTTTATGGAATTTGAAGAGATCCAACCTGATATAATTCCGTAAATAAAAAATTGTTGATGTGAATTATTTTCTTTCTGTGAAATTTATTTGATCATATTGAATCTTTTGATAATAGTACTTTCTTAAATAGTTCATTAGCAGTTTCTATATAATTTAAAAATTTAGTTAATGTTAATAAGTATTAATTATGTTTTCTAACCTTAAACTGGTTATCATATAGTACAAAAAATTTAAATCCCCTTTTATATGATTAAGAATAAAATTCAGGCTTCTTTTTTCAATATTTTTCTTTTAAATTTAACAAATTACCAGTTAATTTGGAATTATGTATCAATTCTGATTATGTACTGGCAACGAGAAAGATGCATTCACAAAGATTTGAACGACAGCTCTGTAGTTGCATCTTTTTTAAAGAGTAGTTTTTGAAGCTAGTGCGAGACTATATGCTGAATCTCCTTAATTTTGTTTTAAACACTTTTAAGGTACTTAAAAATGATGTTCAAATTTAAGTACTTTGCATGATGTTATGTACCCTGTTACGCTTAATTAAGGAACCCTCCCTCCCACGAAATTTTTTCAATACACTTTTGTTTTAAATTTAATAGATTTTAAGGGTTAGGATTAATTTATTGGAATAAATATAGGATTGATTTATTGGAATTTATAAAATACTAACAGAAATGTAGTATAAAATGTTTTTGCTTGTTAAAGATTAACAATAAAAATACTAAGAATAGCAAACAATAAAGGGGGGAGGGTATTTTTTTGTTACAAATTTTAATAACCATTTCAACCAATTGAATGGGACAATAAATGACGTTAAGATCAACACTATTAAGAATGAAAAAAACATTCAAATTAAAATCATTTTTCAATTTGATAAATGTACAACTTGTTTCACTTTACAATCCATTTTATATTCATTATATTATGATCTCTAAATTTAAAGCAGAACTTCTAACAAATTCAATAACTTTTTAGTTAAAAATAAATGTCAATTGAAGTAGGAATTTCTAAATGCAATGAAATTTCATTGCACTTGCTTAATAATTTATGCAAGTTCCACTAGAGCATTCTCCAAATTTTTATAGTAATTTTACTTATTATATTAAATTTAATTAGTATTTTCAATGTAATTATTTTTTTAATTAGTATAATGTTTTATTTTTTCCTTTCCCATATACAACTCCCCCCCCCCCCCTCTTTTTTTTTTTTTCAAAGGATCATTTTGACAAATGGCTATGGAAGTGTTTTTTTTTTTTTTTGAAAAATTACATATGTTCTTTTGTATATATTATTTAAATGTTGAATTTTATAAATATAGTTTCTTTTAAATAATGATTACTCCAAAATAAGTCAACATTTTTAAGCTTACTAATAAAATTATTATATTTGTATTATGTAATTATTTTTATTAATATTGAGACTTTTAAGCTTTCAGTTTGCTCAGAGGAAAGAACGTGAAACTCAAATTTGTATATATGGAATAAATTATAAAAATTTCAAATTATATAATATAAAAGAAATAGATACCATTTTTTAAATCTATACAACTTATGAATAAGCTATTTCATTTTAATTTGCAGAAATCCTTAAAAAACGAGCAAGGAAAATCAAATTTATAATTTTTATTTACACATTACAAAAAATATAGATAAAATACATATGAATAATTATTCGAAAAAATAAATAGATGTTTCAATGCAATCACATATTAAAAATAACTCAAAAATAATTTATTATTCTAGACATTTAGAAAGAATGTAACCAATAGCACGACAATGCCAAAGTAAATGATGAAATCAATTTTATTCAACAGAAACATTCTAGATACTAAACAGTTTTTAATCAGCGATAAAAACATAATGTTGAGCAACATGCTTTTGAAGCAGAATGTTTCTGAAATGCATTTTAAAATTCTAAAGTTACATTGAATAAATATCATAAAATAAAACAAAAACATACAATACAGTAAATTTAATAAACACGAATAAGGTCGTGTTAAGTGTATATGTATATAGAAATTAAACAGGATATAAAGAGAAACCCTTCTATGTTTATCTTTATGATTCAAAATTAATATATAAAGAAACATAAAAAAAGTAAAGCATCCATGTAGCAATGAAATCGAAAATAAAAAATATATAATAAATGCTGATATGGAAATTGGTTTTCAAAGAAAATACCTGTATTTCTTGAAACAGAAATCACTGAACTGTACATTGTTCTAACATGATATAATAACAACCAGTTTCAATTCAAATACAAGACTGTTGTACAAGTATCAACTCTGTTCATTGATACAAATTGTGTTAATAATTAATTATTTAAATTTCTTTTATTCTTAAAAGTAAATAATCAATAGACAAATCTGGAATGCATATCTTAGGTATTGCATACAAATAAATTAAAAAAATTACTCAAATAAGCAAGGATAGGGCTTTTTCTAAGCAAAGATAATAATATAAATTCCTTTTAAAGCTGCATCATTCTGTAAAATTATGAAACATTTTACATAAAAAATGCTAGCTAATTTTATTTTCATATCAGCCTTTATGCCTGTGTCTAAACAGCCGTTTCCGCGACCACAATTTTCTTTAGGATTTATCTTTTTCTTTTAGCACTGTTCCCAGGATGATGCATAATAACGCTGTTTCAGAAAAATCCATTTTGCACCTAGCATCCTCAAGTTATGAAATGAAAAATTGCAGACATTCATTTAGTGGAAGCAATGAATAAAGAGCGATAAATACACCAACTTGTACACCTGCGTTTCTAGGTTTACCAGACAGCAAATGCTCAAGTGACGTCACTTTCGTCGTTATTTGCTGACGGAAGTGACGGTGATATTTCACCGTGAGATAAGTTGATTTATTAATAAAGAATTCCTCTACAGACATGTTAAAACAGAACGGCTTAACTTCTGGGCGCTGAGGCTGCGTTCAAAAGGATTTGTAATTCATCAGCTACATATTTTTTTATCATCTTAACTATCAATTCCTAGAAATGCACATTGCATTACTGCTACACCGGGAAAGAATTAAGAGAGAAGTTCAAACTTAGCAGTCGATGAATTTGGATATATACGAAGTTCATAGTACATATTAGTCTGGAGCAGGTATCCAAAATATTCTTGATATAAGATAAGTAGGTTTTCAATCACCTATCAGGTAATACTCACCTATTAGATAATAGCTTATAATATAGCATATAATAATTTGATAATTCTGTAAATTGCTTAATACTGTTAGATGTAACCGTGTCCACACCAAGGAAATATCCTTTTGGGTGTAAATATGGAAAATTATCAAAAAAAAAGCTAGACTTCAAGGTCACTATTAGATCTGTTTTCTTGGTTGCAAAAAAATTTTGACAAAAAAAAAAAAAAAAAAAAAACCCTTCAGCTTCTAAAATTACATTTCAAACTTCAACTGACGAAATAAGTCCCGTGCAAAATAACTCATAATAATAATAAAATAAATGTAGGCCAGTAATAAAAGTGTTTAAAAGCGTTTGTTGAAGAATCGTGTGTTTATGCAAATATGACCGAATTAGAAAATGATGACGAAAAGGAGGAATAATAATTATGATCAAAAGAGTGTAAATGATCCTGGTTAATGACCAATCATTACAACTTATAAATTTAGAATGTTTTGTGTTAAAATCGGACCTGTGCAACCTGAAAGAATTTTTACTTAAAATGCTGAAGGTAGATCATTTCCCACTACATAGTACTTTAAAAAAATGCCAAACTATAAAAATAAACTTCGCAGCTGGTTAATTGATTCCAAGACTCAAAATTCCGTGTTTTGTTTTTGTTCCATACTGTTTCCCAAAAGTAGTGGAAATGATAAAACCACACTATTTATAGGTGGCTATAATAACTACAGAAAGCTGATATATTTATTCGTTTATTGCTTGGAAAGAATTATTAAAAAGACTAAATTATGTTCAACTATTGATAAAACAAATCAAAATAATATAGGTAAGAAAACGGTACGACTCAAGTTACTATTTTAAAGAATTGTAGATGTGATTATATTTTAATCGTGTAATAATCTTGCACTTCCCAAAAAACTCGAAATAATAGTGTAAAGATTCAGCTTCTCCCGGCCTGACCATTGTGATTTCTTTTTCACACTCTCCATAATTGCCATTTCCAGACTGTTCTCCTCAATGACGACGGTTTATGGCAGTGTAACTGCTTACAGATGGACAGGTGGAGAACTCTCCTTTTAAGAACGGGCATCTGGACCTTTAGAGTGAGTCCAGAACAAGGACCACCCGTGCACTATTCGTATCTGCGACACAGATGTGTAGCCTGCATTTTTTTCCATTGTGGACCACGAGCATTCCTGCGATCAACTGTAGACCAGTGAAATTTTCGTTGTACGACGATTGGGGAATCAGCAGCCCAAATGCTCCAATGTGGATGAAAGGTGGAGTTGAAAGAAAAGAGAAAAGGCGAGGTTTTTGGAGAGAGAGAGAGAAAAGAGACGAAGGGTGTTTTGGTGAAGGGGTCCGGAGGAGAGATTGGTGAAAGCAGAGCATTCGAGAGAAAAATTCCATGGTGGAAGGAATTCGGTGGATTCCTGGAGCTAACCCCGGTACTAGCGTGAGACTTTGACGGTCGGTTAGCTGTTCTCGTGAGTTTCTCCGAAATATTTCGAGGAACTTTTCTTGTGATGTTGTAACATAGAACCTTTCGCTTAACCTAGATGATAAAGAGTATTTTTTTGTAAATTAAAGCTGAAAATAAAGTAATTTGATTAAAACTCGACCCTTTATTTTATCGGACCAGATCTAGACGTTACAATAGGTAAGCCTAATAATGGAAATGTTTTAATCGGATTATTAAGTAGATACGATCCTGTGCTCATGGATCATATAAACAAAATAACAAATTCTAAAAATTTAAGTGTGCATTATTTAGCACATAGGTCACAAGAACAAATTATTTCTGTTTTAGGAAAGTAAGTCCATAACAAAATTAAACACGATATAAAAGCAGCCATGTATTATAGTATCCACATAGATTGTACTCCAGATATTTCCCATAAGGAACAAACTTCAATCTTTATTGGATATGCAAATTTTGAAGGGAAAAGGTTAACTATAAATGAGTCATTTATAGGGTTTATTAAAGTTATTGATCTGACTGGTGAAGAACTAGCAAAAACTCTATTCGAAAGATTAAGCGAACTTAATTTAGATATTATGAATTGTAGAGGGCAAGAATACGACAACATACCAGCATGGAAGGAAAATATAAAGGCATTTATGCAATTTATATGCCTTGCCTATCATACTACTTTAATTTGTTAATTTGTGATGCTATTTCAGCAGTATGTGTTGTAAAAAAATTTAGAAATATTCGTCGTTGTCTCATAAACGTTTAAGTTTGCGCCATTGTTTGTTGTTGTTGTAAACACATCAGTGCTAATGTTCGAAACACATCAGTGTTAATAGTTAGAGCACATCAGTGTTAAAGGTTAGAACACGTCAGTGTTAAATTGTTCAAAACTCGTCAGTGTTATATTTCTTCCAATATTCATCGCAACAGCGTCAATGAAATATTGGTTAAGGAGCTTTCGTGATTGCGTGTTTTGAAAAGACGATAATATAATATCACAGAATTGTATTTTCACAGATAATATATCATATAGTTGTGGTTTATAATTTTGAAGACCCTATAGAAAGAAACATTACTTTCTTGAATTAATTAGTCTTGAATTCATTGAAATTAGATAAACGATAGCACATCAAGTGTATCTGTGAACCTATTCTTATACCACGTGTATTTCTGATGTACATAGTATTACATTATTATTATAATCAATATCGGATGGTTATTACGTTTAGGCAACAAGCTTAAAAAATGTTGAAGGAAATTCTGTTTTAGTCATAAATATATGTGTTTGGATATTGAATATTAAGTGTGAGTTATTTTCATTCATATTTTAGTGTTATTGTGTTTATTTTAATAAGGTAAATGAATGCTAATTACCTCTGTCAGTTTGATTGATGAATTATATTATGATTTTGATACATAATTAATTCGCAGAAATATTCGTATGCATTAACATTTTCATTAATTGCTAAAGTTAAATCAATGTTTTTTTAAATATTATTAATTCCATCATTAGTTAAATTTCATTATTTAACCACTGGTTGTTGTGGCTTAGTATTCTTGTTGAGTTTTATAGTGGTCATACAGGTATTTAAGCTATACCTTCCAGCTTAGTATAAGCTAGAGTTGTGATTTTTTTTTTTAAAATTAAGTTTCATTTGTATGTTATTCATTCCTTCTGCAGAATACTTTATTTATTTATTTTCAATAAGAATAATGGCATTCTTAACTAAACCTAGAAAGTTCGATCTTCGGGAGTTAGCTAGTAAGTTAGGCGGAGAGACTGATGGAAATCTCACGATTGCTAATCTTGGAAAGTTGATATTAAATTCCAACGAATATGAGATAGAATTTGTAAGACATGCTTTAGAAGGTATTGTGGAGAGGAGACAAGAGAAAGAAAGTTTAGATAGACAAGAAAGGGAGAGGCAATTTGAGTTAGAGAAAATTAAATTGCAAACTTCGATCGAAACTCAATCCATAATGTCAGAAAATATTGAAATAAACAGCATTTCATAGATCCTTAGAATTACAAAAGATACTTTCGAAGTTTGATTCAAAACATGATGATATAAGTCTTTACTCAGTCATATTTGCGCGTCAAGCTAAACGGTTAAAGATAGATCAAGTAGATTGGGTGATCCAATTAATGCCACTTCTTCCGTTAGATGTTGTTTAAATAATTGCAAGGGATCCCGAAGAGGAATCAAACATTTACGAGTATGTTAAGGAATTATTCTTACGAAGGTTTAAATTGAGTGCAGAAACCTTTCGACTGCGGTTTGTACAACATCAGAAGAGAGGAGAAAGTTCATGGAGGAAGAGCCTTTAAATTAAGAAGCTACTCGGAAGAATGGTTAGACGGGCTTAACGTAAAAGATTTCAACTCATTGAAGAAGAAAAGTCCCTTTTCCCGTGACAAAAATGTAATGCAAACCGATTACAAGCGATCGAGTAGTCCCAGGAATCATAAGCATGAACGTTCACATCAATGGCAATGTTTTGAGAGCGGATTATCTCAACATTTAAGACCCCAGTGTCCAAAGTTAGGAAAAATAAAAAATGACTCAAGGATTAACCGCGTGACAAGACGCTTGGTAGAAGCGACAAATGATACAGATGGATCCCAGAGATTTTCAGAGAATGTTACAGAAAATAAGACGGATAAAGATACGACCCTCATAGGTCGGTTAAGGGCATCAGAAAAAGAAATGACACGAATCAACTCTCTACAGAAGATACCACTGAAGGTTGGGGACAATACCCTTGAAGGTGTCGTAGATACAGGTGCTGAAGTCACCGTTATCAAACACGATATAATTGATGATTGCTCTAAAGAAGGCGAGGGTAGAATAAAAATAATATCAGCCTTTGTAGAAGAACTCGCTCCATTAGTTACTATGAACGTAAAAATTGATGGGAGGCATGGGAACGTTTCGGTTACTTGCTCAGCATCGAGGAAACTAGTAAGTGGCATGCTGATATCCTCGACTACATATGAGACGTTATGCAAGAAAATAAAGGTTCATAACTGCCGGGGAAAATGCCAAAACGAGGCAGGCAGAATATACAAGAAGATATAACTTGCGAACTCGTGAGAAGGCTTTTCAAATAGGAGAAAAGGCCCTGATTTTGGATTCAGTTTCCTCTCATAAGCGGTTGAAGAAATGGATCGGGCCAGTGACCATTGTTACTTTTACCATTCGGTATACGTCCAGATGGAAGATGATAAGAGTAAAGAGATACATGCTCATAAAATTCGACCATACATAGCACAACTTGAACGAGTCGGAGTGATATATGACCAAGATGATCAATTGGGAGAAATATTTCCTACTCCGATCCATGGCAATCAGAAACACAAAACCAGCTGTGATGTAAGACGCAGATTTATAATCAATGATATGAGCTGTCGTCACAACAGAAAGCTGAGCTGATTGATACCCAATTTAAGTGTAAAGGTAGTTTCGGTAAGTTTCCAGGGAAAGCTAAGATTCCAGGACATAATATTAGAGTAATCGAGGACTATCCCCAAGCGATTAGCTCCATATCGTGACCCAATTATTTTGCAGGGGGAAGTCGAACGTCAAGTTACAGAACTTTTAGAGGCAGGACTTATTGAACATAGTGAAAGTGAATGAGCGCATCCGATGGTGTGCGTTGCAAAGAAAAGAGGTAATATCAGACTGTGCGCGGACTACCGTTAGCTGGCTAAACATAGGAATGCAGACTCTTTATCTAGATTGCCATTACAACAGTAAGGGGAAAAATACCTTTCAGGAACTGTTCGAAAGCATTGGTGCATCTGCTTTTTTAGTTTTATCTATATATATTTTTTATGTATGATTGATTTATTTTTACGTATTTGTTTCTCTGAATTTGTATCTGTATTATTTCCTTTATCCTCTTCTTTGGGTACAGCATATCAGTTGCTCTCCCACTTCTTTTCTACTCTTC
This sequence comes from Argiope trifasciata, assembly GCA_026543055.1. Classification (NCBI taxonomy): domain Eukaryota; kingdom Metazoa; phylum Arthropoda; class Arachnida; order Araneae; family Araneidae; genus Argiope; species Argiope trifasciata. Next base: position 3,276,210 of record JAPMOQ010006612.1, read on the forward strand.
CTGGTGGTAGAAACCTAATACTGTTTGGAACGTTGTTTTTTTATTTCGGATCAACCTGTTACAGTAAGAGATGTTGCATTCAATAATCGAAAATGGGCAACCCGTCAAGTTTCAACTCGCAGCATTGTGTCTAAAGGTGGTCTCAGACGAGTCTTATTATTGCCCGCAATAGAAGATCACGCCTACTTCCAGAAAATCACGTGACCACAACGGGACAATGGCAAATAATTGTCTCATCGGGACAAACGTTGTCAGCGTTGCTTCAAATGCTCACACGAGGGCAATGCCGGGACAACAGCAGAGAGGCAATGATTGCGGACAATAATAAGCCTCGTGTGTACCCACCTTAAGGTGTCAATGTGAATCTCCAAGGAGGGTGTGTAAGACTCCCGCTCCTCGACTCTCATCGAGGAAGGTTTCAAACCGGTCAGGACAAAGGTCAAGTGCTGTCCGAGGGGGTGAGATGCTTCTAAAAGGGACCAAGAGATAAAGAGGAAGAGAGATAAGAACGAGAGACGAGGTAGGAAGGTGGTGTCGTTCGTCAGGAGCGGACGATATATTCGAATGTTATTTTATATATATTCTGTAAATATAGAACTAATACAATGATCAAGAATATGATTATTGTTTCTTGTACTCATTTCTATACAAATTACACTATGCGGATCAACGATTAACGAGATAAGAGTGGATTTAGAAATTGCCACTTAAGATAAATGGATTAAAAGCGGTACCAGCCCTCTTGAAAGTGACGCTAGAAGTACACGCTACACGTGGAGAGAGTAAAGGAACTTAACTGTATCCAAATGGATTGCACTACTGATATTTCCCATAAGGAACAAACTTCAATCTTTATTAGATATGTAAATTTTGAAGGGAAAAGTTTAACTGTAAATGGGTCATTTTATAGGGTTTATTAAAGTTACTGATTTGACGGGCGAAGAACTAGCAAAAACTCTATTGGAAAGATTAAGCGAACTTAATTTAGATATTATGAATTGTAGAGGGCAAGCATACGACAACATACCAACATGAAAGGAGAATCTAAAGGAATTTATGCAATTTATATACCTTGCCTATCATACTGCTTAATTTTGTTAATTTGTGATGCCACTTCCAGCAGTATGTGTTGTAAAATTTTTTTTGGATATTGCAACGCTTATATTGTTTATTTTTAACATCTACAAAAAGTTTCGGAATTCTACAAAAGTATTTAAACATTACTCTTTATTCATAATGTGACACTCATTGGGGAGCCAAAACAGATTCGGTTAAAGTTGTGTATAAACAGTTTGAACAAACTTGTAATACCTTAAAAGAATTTATTGCTGAATTGATTGACTTTATTTTAAGTAACTGTAATACACTGACTACCAATAAGTATTTGGACACCTGTGATAGAAAAGAAAAACTAATTTTATTTAAAATCAATAGTTGGTAGAGTCTCCACGAGAGGTAATTACAGCGTGAACCCTCCGGGGCATACTTTCCACAAGTCTTTGTACACTGATGGGAAAAAAATCCCAACACCAAGAAAAAAAAATTGTACAGTAATGAAATTTTAGGAATACATTTGTCTAGGTTATATATTTAATTGATTAAAGCTTCAAGATCACAGGTAGAGCCATTGGCGAGAAGAGCCATTTCAAATGTGAAATGTTGGTACATTAGTAACCGGTGTAACCGCCAGAATTTTGAATGCAAGCATGCAAACATGCATGCATTGTGTCGTACAGGTGTCGGATATCAGTTTGTGGGATGGAGTTCCATGCCTCTTGCACTTGGGTGGTCAATGCAGGGACGGTTAATGCTGGTTGTGGATGACGCTGGAGTTGTCGTCCAATGATGTCCCATACGTGCTCGATTGGAGAAAGATCTGGTGATCTAGCAGGCCAAGGCAACATGTCTACACTCTGTAGAGCATATTGGGTTACAACAGCGGTATGAGGGCGAGCGTTATCCTGTTGGAAAAACCCCCCTTGAATGCTGTTCATGAATGGCAGCACAGCAGGTTGTATCACTAGACTGACGTACAAATTTGCAGTCAGGGTGCGTGGGATAACTAAGAGATTGTTCCTTCTGCCATACGAAATTGCTCCCCAAACCATAACTCCAGGTCTAGGCCCTGGGTGTCTAGGCCGCAGAAAGGTCACTAGCAGGCGTTCACCTGGCCTCCTTCTAACCAACAAACGGCTATCACTGCGACCAAGACAGAACCCGCTTTCATCAGAAAACACAACAGATCTCCACTCCGTCCTCCAATGAGCTCTAGCTTGACACCACTCACGTCGCAAACGGCAGTGGCTTGGAGTCAGTGGAATGCACTGTACAGGGCGTCTGGCTTGGAGCTGTCCTTGAAGTAACCGATTTGTAACAGTTCTTTGTGTCACTGTGGTGCCAACTGCAGCTCGAATTTCAGCTGCAGACGCAGTATGATCAGCCACAGCCATACACCGAATACGACGGTCTTCCCTCTCAGTAGTACCACGTGGCTGCCCGGAACCTGGTCTTCTTGAGGCAGTACCTTCCCTTGACCACTGCCCCCAATACTCATGCACAGTAGATACATTCCTGCCAAGTCTTTCAGCAATATCGCGGAAAGAAAACCCACCTTCTCGTAGCCCTAAAACACGACCTCGTTCAAACTCAGTGAGCTGTTGATAAGGGCTTCTTCGTCTTCTCAGAGGCATCCTTGACTAACATTAACCCACTACGTCAAATCTCACCTGTAAATAACGATCACGAACCTTACAGCACTTATTTACAGCAAACCTCTTTTGCATGTTCATAGTGTCACTACTAGCGCCACATTTACGCGCGTAGCTCGAAATTTGAATCAACGTCATCTTTCAGATGTATAAACACGCCTACCAAATTTCGTTTATCTAGCACAGCTCCTTCCTAATGTTGGGATTTTTTTAAATCAGTGTATATTATTTAAATGTTATTGAATGTTCAATTTTATGAATATATCTACTTGGGTTAGAAATCTATAATGTATTCTTTATTTGAACAATTTTGTGTGTGTGTGTGTGTGTGTGCAGCATCTTACTTTTTATATAATGTTGTAACGTCTCGATCTTTTCCGATCAAATAAAGGGTAGCGTTTTACAATTAAGTACTTTATTTACAGCTGTAAGTTACAGACAAAAAATACTATTTATCATCTAGGTTAAATAAAATGTCCATGTGGAACACCACAATAATAGTTCGTTCTTATTTCGAGTTTCTTAATAGTTCTTGATCTTTCGGAGAAACTCACGAGAACAGTTGACCACCCGTCTAGTCTAGCGCAGGTACCGGGATTAGTTCCAGGAATCCACCGAATTCCTCGGGTGGAATCTTCTCTCAAACGCTCGGAGTCTAGGTCCCGGCTCTCCAAAAACCTCCCTTTTCTCTCTTCCTTCGACCCTCCATCCTTTTCCTTCGACCCCCCATTGGAGCATTTGGGCTGGTGATTCTCCAATTGTCTTTCAGCCAAATTTCAATGGTCTACCGTTGACCACAGGAATGTTCATGGACGGTTCATTACGGGAAACAAAGCAGGCTGCACATCTGTGTCGCAGACACGATTAGTGCACGGGTGGTCCTTTATCTCTTCTCCCTCTAAAGGGCTAGATTTCCTTTCTTAGAAGGAGGGTTCTCCACCTGTCCATCTGTAGGTGCCTAGTGGGCTGATGAGAACTCAGTGGGGGGGGGGGTTCTCTTCAGTCTGGGTAGGTGCAAGCGCAATATAGGACGTTTAACCGTACCCTAGCCTCTGCCTTACCAGGAGAAGCACGCCTTCACGTGGCCTAGGCAGTCACGGAGGAAACACTCCGCCAAAAGGTGAATTGGCGTAGCAGAGTATCTGGGTTCAATCCCAACTCCAACTAAGTCTCTTCTCCCTTCTGGGATCGTAGCAGGACGATCCCGTTTTAAAAACACGGACCAATTATAAATATTTTGAAATTGAGAAATATTAAAAATGGGTAATCCGAAAGATGGCTTACAACAGTTCTGGGTCCGGGATTCCCTCAAGAAATTGGGGGATTCCTAGAACTAGATTTACTGGGCTCTTCAAGCTCATTGTGAACCTTAGGGTACACAGGACTTAAAATGTTGGCTCTTGAATCCTCGGTTTTGGTGACGAGGAAGAAATTCAAACTAAAGAAATTCAAATTCTTACTACATGTTTAGTAGTTGCTGAGTGGTCGTTTCGAGGTGTCAGATCCAAGGCGGCTCTTTGCTGGACTGACAGTAGGAGCCGCTAATTTCTCGAATAGAGGCTCTATCCCGTGTTCCAATTGGAAATTAAATCCTGCTTTCCATTGGAAGGAATTTTCCATGTTCTAATTTGATTGGCTTATTCTAAGTTCAAAATCGGGATTGTATTATGTTAAGAATTGACAATAGACTTTGGATTTAATCCAGAAAACTAATTAGCTGACACAAATCGACTTGCTTTCCTACTAAATATTCACCAAGAGCTGGGACATATCCTGCAATAATTAGGACCAGCGAGAATTTACTGTATTTATATATTGTTATCATATGCTTGTAACCTGTGTGTATTGTACCTCTTGACATGAGAGTGCTTAAGTACCCCACAAAAATGTAAGAAAAAAGTTTAAAAATTTTAAACTCCAAAAAGAGAGTAAAATTCCGTGGATCGGAAGAGCTTAAGCATGGTTCACGGTGACTAAGTAGCTGTCAAAACCGAGAAGAAGGAAGCGTGTCAGGTCTGACTTCAATGTCGAGCGGTATTGTACCAATCTTGGGATCTTCGGCGGTAACGTCGACGCTTGGCCAGATGGACACCCTGTGATCTGACATGCGGAGATCTTCAGAGTGGCGCGGCTAGGAGGTATCTGGGTCAATGACTCTGCTCATAGAAGAGTTGACGAATTATACCGCGGGCTCGACTGAGGTAGAGCCCTTCGGAGAAATCTCCCAGGATCCGTCCTGGGGCGTGGGGTGACGCCCACGGGGGGACATCTTGGAAGGGCAAAGGGTAGGTCCCTGTAGACCGATCAACCCCCCAAAATAGTCACTATGGAGACAGTAAAAGAGATAAACGACAATGCGCTTAATCTTATCTCTCTGTCTGATGTCTCCCCGGACTCATGTGATACAAAGAGTCTTGCGATAAATTCCGATTCACCTCAGTTGGAAGGTGATTCAAACTCGGATTCAGATGTGACAATGGTAGACGTAAAAACCACTAGTAGCCCAAAAGTTAAGAGAGCCGGTAAGGCTAAAAGGAAGATGGGAACAAAGGTGGCTAAGTCCCCTGAACCCACTAATTTGGCTCAATTGTTAGATCGAGCAATGAAGTACTTGACTAGGCTTAATGCCAGCAAGAGAGTGACGGAAACTATAATAGGGTTCATTCTCAAAGCGAATGGATTCAACAAACCTCCGACGAGCTGCAAGGAGACTCAGTGCAATCTCCTCCTTCCCACTTTAGATCAAAGAGAAGCAGCCTGTCAGACGGAGGGAAAGGTCACGGAAAATCTTCCTGCTCCCATCACAGGCACTAATGAACAAAAGTCATTTGCAGCAATGGCTAAGAAGGGTGGAAAGCAGACCACCAAAGTGCCTAAGCCTGTTGAAAGGAAGCAGGACAAAAGGAAGCAGGGTACCAAGTTCCCTATTCATAAGGCACAGAAGCGTGTGGCTATAATCGTGCACCCCAAGGATAACGCTGAATTCGCTGACTCTCTGCAAGTCAGGAGGCGCCTGGAGAAAAACATCTCTCTAGGTAAGATAGGAGTTGTCTTGGTGGCATCTCGCCCTGCTCGTGGGAAGAGTGTGGTGCTCATCACCCAGAATCAGGTGATGAAGACAAAATTGGTCGAAGCGTTCCACAGCTGCCCTGAAGTGGAACAAAAGGTCCTGGTTAGCGATCCCAAAGGGAGGGATCCGCACATTATTATCCATGACTTCGAAAGATCAGAGGAGGTCGACAGGACCAAGCAGGAGCACAAAACCCTCAAACGGCTAAGGAAGGGGAACGACCTTCCTGAGGGTGAAAGGAGAGTAAAGTTCCACCTGAAGGGACGGGGGAACTCAGAAAGTTGGGTGTTGGCCGTGGCACCCACTATATTTGGATGCATCAAAAAACGTAGGTACCTCAACTGTGGGTTTACTTCGCATCAAACAGCGGAGTTCATACAACCTACTAGAGGCTACAAATGTCAAAAGTTTGGATACATGAGGGTCAATTGCCCTGAGAAAGAACAGTGCTGCTCACACTGCACGGGGTATCACGCAGCTAATGACTGCACTAAGAAAAGGCCAAAGTGCCGTAACTGTCTTGACAGTTTCAAGGGACGGAAGGAGGATCGAGCTGCCATTGCCGATCACTCCGCTCTGGATAGACAGTGTCCTGTCTATCTCAGAGAAGTTGAACGTATAAAGAACAACACAAACTATGGATAGTTCGCCCCTACCCAGTTCTGTGGGTTGGAGATTCCTCCAAGCGAACTTGGGCCGGTCAAAACCTGCCACTGGAGAGCTTCCCGTAGTAGTCTCTGGACCATATGACATTTTCATGGTGCAAGAACCGTACACCATTAAGGGCTCATTGGCGGCGATACCAATGGGCTGGAGAGCAATCCACGATCAAGGGGACTGTGCAGCAATTCTCATTGCCAATCCAAACCTTGACGTAAGTACGCTGGTGAAAACGAGATATATCACAGCGGCTCAGATCTCGGATGGCAATCAAAGCGCGACTGTGATATCGGTCTACTTCCCTCCTAGCAGAGATAAGGAAGAGCTCGTCGCACAGCTACTTGCGACAGTTGACATGCTTAAGAGCTCTAGACTGATTATAGGCGGAGATATAAACATGAGACATCCACTTTGGGGACCAGACATAAAAGATCATAGAAGTGCTGACGAGGGTCTTCCCTTCGTCGACTTCTTAACGACAACTGGTCTGAATATCTGGAATCAGAAAGATTCCCCGCCAACCTTTGAAATTATGAACGGGAGAAGTTGGATCGATGTCACGGTGGCGTCTGACGTCTTCGACTATGCGGCTTCATCATGGCAAGTGAACACCTCAACACTGAATGATCACAATTATATAAGATTGGATCTTGGTACTGCTAGCACGCAACATCGTGTTCAAAAATATAGGCTCAATAAATTCAGGCTGTCTAAGATGGCAAGTGAAATGGCCTCGTTACTGCCATCTCTTCTAGAACAACTAAGGAGAACAGCAAGCCCGGAGGATTTAGACGGGTTCGTGCTGGGGCTAACTATGGCTATTCAGAAAGCATGCACGACCCATCTGAAGTATGTTGTTAGCAGACCAAAGACAGTGCCATGGTGGGGCGCAGAACTCGAAGTGCTCAGAAACAAAACTGTTGCACTAAAGAGGCAATTACACCGCACTCTGAGTCCAGATGATAGGACTATTAGGAAAATCGCATTTAAAAAGTCTAGGTCCCAATTTAGAAGACTACTCTCCATTAAGCGGGATAATAGCTGGGCCGAGTTCTGCGAGGAGGTTTCGAATATAAATTGTTTTGAGCTTCCGTACAAAATTTGTGCGAACAAAATTTGTCGACCTCTTGTCATAAGGGGCATACAGAAGGACGGTAGGCAGTGTATATCTTTAAGGGAATCTGTAGAGGAAATTGTAAACATCCTGTTTCCGGGAGATGAAGAACTAGTTGAAAGTCCGGAACAAGGCGAAAGAAGGATGTACGTGGAAGCCTATCATTCCTCTTTTAAGGACCCAGACTTCAAACATCATGAAGTCGCCCAGGCTCTAAGAAAGACCAGTAAAAGAAGAGCTCCTGGTTATGATGGAATTCCCTATGAAGTACTTGCGGCAATTAACATCAAATGTCCATTGCTTCTGGTGTCCCTGTTTAACAGGTGCATGGACTTGTCGCATTTTCCTAGACCAGAGGTGTCCAAACTTTTCGTGGCACGTGCAGGATCGAAATTAGATCCATAATATACGAGCCACATGTATATACAAATTGAAAAATATCATTATGAGTAAAGTAGCATTAAATACTATTAATTAATACTATTTTATTGTAACTTGAAAATACAAAATACTAAACAAACAAAGTATAATTATATAATTATTTTATATAAATTGAAATATTTTCATGCAACTTCTAATGCGAATGATGAAACTGTTTTTTTTTTTTTTGTTGTTGTTGAAGAATCTCTTTATAGTTGGGATCAAAATTTGTTACACCAACCATAAGCAATGACTACAAATGATCATTTGCTCTATATAATGATAAATAATGATAAATCTGCTCTATATTTTGATTTGAGATACTTAATTCGAGAAAAAGTTTGTTCGCACATGTAAGTAGTCCCAAACATTGAAATGAATTTACGAGCAAACTTCTTCAAATTTGGAAACTCTTTTGCATCCAAATATTTATAAAAATCTATTAAGTTTCCTTCCTTGTATTTGTCCTTGATTTGTTCGTTTGCTTGAAGATCAATAATTTCTATTTGAAGCTGGCGTGAAATTTCAGCAACGTTGCAATCAAATGGATTTTGGAGGGTTTTAAAACATCATTATGTTTTAAAACCCTCCGCGGGCCGGATAAAATCACTTGGCGGGCCGGGTTTGGCCCGCGGGCCGTAGTTTGGACACCTCTGTCCTAGACCATGGAGGAAAGCAAAGTTGGTGCTTCTGAACAAACCGGGAAAAGACGCCAGTAATCCGAGGTCCTACCGTCCGATCTGTCTGCTTTCGACAATGAGCAAAGTGTTGGACAAACTTGTCTCCCAACGAATTCTACACCACCAATATCAAAGATCCATTTTGAACCCGCTCCAACATGGGTTCAGGGCTGAGAAGTCTTGTGAAACCGCAGGCTTTGCCCTTAAAACGGTGGTGTTGGAAAAAATTAGGGAGAACCAGGGAGTTCGTATGATCTCATTGGATGTGGCTGGAGCGTTCGATAATATAAGATGGGAGTCTATCCTGTTTCAGCTCGCAAGAGCAGATTGTCCTAATAACATCTTCAGGTTGGTGAAAAGTTACCTCAGCGACCGTTGGGTGTTATTCGATTCCTTGGGCACAAAAGTTGAGAGGAAAGTAAGTAGAGGATGTCCGCAGGGGCCCCTTGCTGTGGAACATCATTGCGGACTCCCTACTGAGTATGAAATTCCCTAGTAAAACGTATGTACAGGCATACGCAGACGATCTGGTGCTAGTCGTCTGGGGTAACAACAAAGCCCAGATTGAGGCACAGGGAAATGAAGCAATGACCCTCATTCAGAACTGGGGCGAGCTCAACAGACTGAAGTTTAGCACTGAGAAAACGTTGATGTTGCCCATTACATACCAACGGAAACTGAGTGTGACGGATCCCCCTGACATCAGGATTTGCGGTCAAAGGGTTCGATATAACCTACTTGGGTTTAAGTGGGATAGTGGCCTCACTTTTCACAATCATTTTAAAAGTAGGAAAACCGAAATGGACAGTTTTACTTACAGAATAAATAAAATCGCTGGAAGATGGTTTAGCAGACAACCACCTCTGCTAAAGAAAATTTATGTTCGCGCACTTGAATCAAAATTATTGATTGGGCATGGTGCTTGGGGGCACCGCCTCAAGTACGAGACTTTTTGTAATTATTTAAATACGGTGCAAAGAAGGCCGTTACTAGCTGTTGCTAGAGCTTACCGTACGGTGTCAACGGAAGCCCTGCAAGTCTTGACAGGACTGCCGCCGCTTGATCTAACGGCTATTGAAAGTTATACTAAGTTCCTAATTCTAAGAGCAAAACAGAGTGTGACCGTCCACTCTAAGGACGGTCACACTCACACTGACGGACTTTTTCCTGACGACTTCGTCAGTTATGTCTCCCCTTATGAGACCCACCCGGCCTTTAATGAAGACGTCAGCTTTGATCTACTGGAGCCCACCGGCAATGAAATTGAGATCTTTACTGACGGATCGGGTCTTAATGGCCGAATTGGTTCGGCGATGGTGGTACTTTACTATGGGAAGCCCATCCATTCCGAAAGGAAACGAATGAGTGACCATTGTACGGTCTACCAAGCTGAGCTGATAGGTCTGAAGCCAGCCCTAGATTTCTGTCTCACCCTGACCACTACCAGGGTGGTTAATATCTACTCAGACTCCAGATCTTCTCTACAATCGCTAGCATATCCTTCTAATTTACATACACTTGTAGTGGAAGTCCGTAATCTTTGTCGAAGGGCAATGACGGAGAGAAGAGTGCATTTGCACTGGGTTAAAGCCCACGTAGGCTATTTTGGCAACGAAATAGAAGAGGCAGAGGCGAAGAGAGCATCTGCAATGGGGACGGTTGACCTTGAATATCAAAGGTCTCACGAAAGCTTAAGCTCGGCCGTTACCATGAACAATCAGTTCATGCCTTGGAAGCGAACGTAAAGCATGATGTAATCCCCGAGTATTATTTTTATGCATATATGTTAAATGTTATTGTCGTAAATAATTTTGTCCCCTTGTAAATCATGTCCTTTAATGTCATTAAATGTATCTTTAACTAAATTGGCTTGATTTATTGATTTTAATAGTCTATCCTGACAGAGTTAGACTTTTGGCGCCCTTTCGGTCACATTATTAATTATTATTCTAAAAATTTGATATATCTATAAGTTTTAGAGCCTAGTTTTCACACATTATTTCAAATTCATTTCGGTTATATTACAAATATTTGACTAATTAACAATTATTATAGAGGTTTGCTATTCTAAAATTGTCTATAGTTTTTAGCGGCAAGTTTCCAAAGTCATTTAATTATTTTTGACTATAATACAATCATCATAGATATTAAATGATTTTTTTTTCAATTTTTAGTATAAAGTATAATTTAACATCGATAATAACCAAAGAAATTTTTCACTGATTATTTTGAAAATTTCAAACTGATGAAATCATTTGTTTGTGGGATATGAAGCGATATTAATTGCATTTCACCCACAGTAGTTTTCGTTATTTATTTTATTTGCGAAGGTCTTATAGCCTTCGTTAACTTAATATTTGTATGAAATAAACCAAAAAGCTTTTGTAAAAATAATAAATCGTTATTTTTTTAATTATAGTTTTAAAAAAAATTGTATCTCAAAATATTTCTGCCTGTTTTGAATAAAAAGTTATTTGTCAATTTTAATAGAGTTTTGTTTTTAAATCAAATGTCACTTTTGGCTAGAAAACACTTTTCAGTTTTTTAACACAATCTGTCTTAGAATCTATCTTTTGAAAATATCAGAGTTAATAAATAAGTAAATTTTTTAAGGTTCTGAATGACAGAATGTGTAAGTGTATGAATCGAATGCTCCAAATTAAATAATTTCGTACTTGCCATATTCCTAAATGAAATCAAGGCGAAACAGAATATAAATCGAAATTAAGGCTATTGGGAATAATAACAAGAACATGTTTGTAGTAACTAAGCAACCTTCAAAATTAATTTTACTAATTTTCAACCAAAATTTTTGGGTTGATTCCTCATACAAATTTTTTTAATGCTTTTCTAATTCAAAGAATCTGATCTTGAAGAAACTAAGTTCCTCATATTTAAATACTATTTGTTTAATTTATATATTGTTAAAAAATCTACAACTTATTTGAGTGATTTATTAATGACGTACTGAATGCAGAAATAGTAAAGTAATTAATGTATAGAATACGGTACATTAATCACGAACAGAATCAGGTATTAATCCGAAATTAAATTTAATAATGTAGTGAAAATTTAATTTGCATTGAAAATTTTATTTCTAATTTCAAGCCATTGTTCATTTGATTATAATCATTGCGCTCACGTTTCCTATTTCTTCATAATTCTTCAGAATGAGTCGCTAAAACGTAAGATTTTTTTTTTCTTTTCAAATTTAATCTTTACAAATATTTTGAAACTGTTAGTATGACATCATTTGAAATTGTAGAAACATTTTTAAATAGTGTTAGAGAAATAGTAATTCGAATTAGGATTAGTTGCAATGCATATCTCATATGTCACATTTTTCAAATAGTTTCCTAACTATTTTCAAGTGCTCATTAAAGTACTAATTCATTCATCATCAAACTCTTGACTATGTCGTTAGTCTTGATTTCATCAATTATAGTATATCATGTGAAAGAGTCGTACATCAAGCTATTTAAAGAAGCCATTAAAAAGTTCTTAAAAAATTTAACAGAGGTTACTCTTAAAAAAAAGCAGATATTTTTTCTCAACGTTTAGAAAGTAACGACGGAACGTTACGGCAAAATAGCAAAATTAATTTTAATTTCATTTCTATAAAAAAAGAAATGTTACAAATTATTTTTAAAATTAATTCTGAATTGTTTATAAAATCTGAAGAAAAATTGTCCCGAAAACGAAAATTTTGTCTTTGAAAAGTCACTCTTTTGAATTTTGATGTGACACAACAATTACCAATAGGCTTTTCTAATTGATTAAATTAATCAATAGGAAGTTTTTAATCAAATTTTTTATTTATTAAGATTTAATAAATAAAAAAATTAACAATTTAAAAAAGATTCTAATTATTGAATATCTATTAGTCAAGAAGTAATTATGTATCAACTTTTAGAAATCTAGGACCAGCTGTTATGTGTAGTTAATTTTTTGGTGATTTTTGCTTCTCGCGATTTACAAAAAACAAATTTAACAGTATAGCTGATATAAATATATTACAATTTTGAATTCGGAAGCTATAATATAAACTTATATTACAGAGAATTAAATGAAAAAGAAAATTAAAACATTCTTACGTCAAAAATCAAATGTTAACAAACAGTCTTGATTTCTTAACTGAAAATCTATCAACGCATTCACGTTAAGAATTTTGAGGCAAAGTAGTTAAATAAATAAATAAAATACATTTCTTTTATTTTTGTAATTCTTTTGAAGGCGTTTGACGTATTTTAAAATTGTTTAATAGCAGCATTTTAAGGAAAAATCTATTTAGAAATATTTTGCTTTATTAAGGAATGAGTTCTTAAATTATTATTTTGATAAGTAAAATTTAGTGAGGTTTTTTTCTCATAAGTTTCCGAAAATCACATGAAATACTTCCTATTTCAACCATTTAACGATAAGGAGTTCATTTATGAGTGCTAAGTGCTTTTACGGTAGTCTTATTTCATCATAAAGTAATCTATCATTGCCAAAAAGGTCATCGATGAAGGGGGACGGCACCGAAGAAAAAACACAGTCTTCGGTTAAGTGTATTATGCGCTCCACGCCAAATTTTCCTGCCAAAGGTAATAAAATTCCAGTAAACCTACAAACTAGGGGAAGGAAATGATCAATAGAGCGCAAGTTCCACAATCCCTCTCACTCGATGTTTGAAGTTGAAACAGGTTCGCTTCGTTCCACTCTCTGTTTTCGTCTCTGCTGAGATGACTTCATGCTGTGGTAACTTTTTCTCTTGTCTTGATTTTATGTTTTATATCGCCTCCTGCTAGTAAAGCGCTTTTCGAAGCAAGAACTTTTTACTCGATGTTTGAAGTTGAAACGAGGTTCGCCTCGTCCCTCTCTCTGTTTCCGTCTCCGTTGAGATGACTTCATGCTGTGGTTCACTGGGGAGGTGAAGCAGAATCGTGCAGACTATACTACTCCTAAATATTGATAGAATCGGCGATAACGTTTTATAATAATAAGAAACATAAGCGTTTAGTTTGAATATTGATATTTCTTATGAGGTTACATTAATAATGATGTATAATGGCCCATTTTTCTTTTATTCATCTATGCTGATAACTAGTTGAGTGAAAATTGGTAAAACATCTCTAAAATATTTAATATATTGCATTATTCCCCTATAAATGAGCTTACACTCCATAATATTTGCTATTCATGTTTTACTCATTTGAGATTTACTATTTTTCATCTCTTTTGATTTCTAAAATTGTAAATTATATTAAAGCCTCTTTAGCTCTAATCTATTCGATTAATTCAGTTGAAATTCTAGTAGCCTGCTTAAATTAAATTTCCTGCGCATCTTTTTTAAATAAGAAATTATATTATTCACATACTAAAATAATTTTTATGCAGGACTTCAGATTTCGAATTCGAGAATTTAACACTTCTCAATTTTATTTGCAAAAAGCAATACTTTATTGTTTTTTTAATATATATTTTTTGTGAGAATGAAAGAATATGGCATTTTCTAAATCAGCAGTAAAGAAGGTAAAATCTTTAAAAAACCTGTAATATATATTTTTTGTGAGAATGAAAGAATATGGCATTTTCTAAATCAGCAGTGATGATGATAGATTGTAAAATGCGGACATTGCTTTGCCTTTGACACCATTTATCGAATATTTTTTTATTACATTTTTAAATCATTTTATTGGAAGAAAAGACAGGAATGTTTTCATTATATGAAATGCAAACTCAGCAAGATAAGCTGAAATTTCCTTTTATTTGGAAATATTCTTATTTATAGTAGGGTAAGAGAGGCTATTTATAATTTATTATAGAATAAGTAAATAATAAAATCATGATATGTCAAGAAATATCCATTTAAATTGGACGGTATACCGCAATGATGAAGCTCAATCATTAACCATCTCTATACGTGTCAAATCTATGAAAGAAAAAAAAAGTGAAACGGGAAGTCTGAAAAACTGTATTAAATGTGGTTATGTGAAAAACTTCTCTCCCCTTACTCTTATATGAAGCATAAAGGAAATATTCCAATCGTCAAAAAATTATAACTTGCGAATTTGACGAATCTCTCCTTTTCAGATCTCCCAGTGTCCAAAAACATATATTTGGCTTTATAACTACTACATTTCTGAGGAAAATAACTAAAAACGTTTTGATTTAGATGACTGCATTTTGAAACAACTACCAAATTTGATTATTTCTACCACATTTTGAAAGAAATCTATCGATAGTCTGTCTTCCTAGCCATTCGAGCACAAGTGAACTTGAAAATTACAAAGCGCGAAGATTTTGGTAAATAATTAATAATAAAATTTGGTACCAAGATTAAGCTTCTAAAATATAGATACTTATCAAATATTGATCTAAATCGGTTTAATGGTTGACCGTCTGTCAGTCTGTAGTTTCGCACACATGTAAACGCAATGAATTAAATCAATGGTATGTGATCTTGAATGCAATTATAGTTCCGTGTCAACCTGTGAGCAAAAAGGCGTCCAGAATACGTATTCTCGCAATTGATGTTTTAAAGCCGGCATCCTGACCTATGAGTAGTGCGTTCTCCCCGGTTCGAGTTCTGGTACGGTTGTTCTTTACCCTGCATTCTATCTTTGAGGTGTGTGAAAGGGCCCCCCCCCCCCCTCCCTGTAAAAAAGGGGTTGTGCAAGCGAGTGTGTGCCATCTTTATGTGAGTTGGAATTCAGACATCTGCCCTCGGAGGCTCAGGGACCTTTACCGTCAGAAACTACTGCACAAATAAGCTTAAACCACTGCCTTCATCGGGCTTGTCAATAGCCATAACAACAACATATGTATTGAAAATGATGGATTCCCCCAAAGTTTGTATTTCTTAACAATCATTCACCAATGCCATGAAAAATATTTTTGTCTTTAGCCGAGTTGGGGAATCTGAGAAAGAATGCTTAAATCTTTTATGGGTCTGGAGCGGCGAAAAAGGAGAAACGGCTAAGCGATGGTTGCTTTCCGCTTAAGCATATTGCTTGTATCCGTTTTCATTCAGTTTTTTCTTCTCTTCCTTATATTAATTGGACAAAATAGCTTTAAATTTAAAAGTAATTAATAGTATTGTTACACTTTCTTTAGTTGTTGAAAATTTTACATAGAGCATTAAATTAAATTATACATGAACTGAATAAACACATAATATGCTTGAAATACATATTAATTGGTTTTAAGCTCTGGTATTTACCATAAAAAATATTTCAGAGAATAATTATAAAACTGTTTAAGATAGCATCTTTTTTTTCTTTCTTTAAAATATTTTAATGTGTAATTTTTTAACACTATTTGAAAAATATAAAAATAATTAAAACTTTAACGTTAAATTGCCAGAGCCCCGTCATGGGCCGCGGTGGCCTGGTGGTAAGGTCTCGGCTTCGGAACCGGAGGGTTTCAGGTTCGAGACTGGATTCCACCGAAGAACCGTCGTGTGAGGGGGTCTCTTGCACTTTAAATTTGTCAGGCCAAATGTCCTCCCGTTGGTGTGGAGAGAGGGGTGCGAGTTCAGGTGTTGTCCTCGTCATCTGATCTTGGTTCAAAATTACGAGGTCCGTCTCAAAATAGCCCTCGTGTTGCTTTAAAACGGGACGTTAATATAACTAAACAAAACTAAACTAAAGCCAGAGCCCCGTCAGCCATCTGATTCTTTGAAATCAGAGTTCCCCGAGGATGTATGATTAAACTTTGCCTCTGAATTTTTTTTATTATTTTTTATCTTTCAACAATTTAAATCCTATTATTAATATTAATACTTTGTTCCCATGGATACATCTAAGATGCACTGATGATATCCTGTTTTCTTTTTTTGCCTTTAATTAACTTTGCATTGCTATTTTCAGCTTGGAATAATTATTTTAAAATATATTGATAAAAGCAGATATAAATTTTTGACTGCTCTCTTCTTTTGTTCATTGACAAGTACAGCATATGCCTGCAATATTTAAATCTAGAATTTTAATTTTTTTAACGGTGATCATATACTTTCTGAGTGAAGAAGACTTTCATTGTCAGTTAAAATAAATTAAAAATTTTGAAACTTGCTACAAAAATTTTAACGATGTCTTCATCTGGATATGTTAACTTTCCTTTATCAATGCCAAGTAAATATTCTTTAGTAACAGAGTCTGTCATTTCAAAAATCAATTCTTTTTTCATTGATAATAATTTTATACAGTTGCTGCATTGCAAACAAGATTTTAGCTTGTAAACTGCATATCCAGAAAGATAAATATGCAAAGGAATAAAAACTTTTTCTTCATCCGTAAAATTATAGAAATCTGCACCTTTTACTTCGAATTCTGAGATTTGGAAAAGTGATTCTTTTTCTGAAAAAAATCACACTCACACACAAATCTTTCAAATGAAAAGAGCCATATTTTTTTAATGCAGTTTTAACAAGGTATTATTTTTTTTTTTTTCTGTTTGTAAAATTTGTTCAACAGAAACACTAAAGTTACCATCACTGCTGTCTGTATTGACCAAATCTGCCTTCGAAAGGATCGGTTTAATATTTGCCATTTAAGACATGGCTATTAGGAGAAATTTGTAGCTCACAAATAATTATATTCCAAATAATTGTGATATTTTTATAAAGTAATGGTCTAATTTTCTAATATTTAATGATAGTTTCATTTATTTGAAATAATGATTTTATTATCTCTGAATTTTAGAAGCTATCGATTTATTTACAATTGTTTTTATATTTCCTGAAAAAAAAATTTTTTTTAATTAAACGCAAAAAAATTAGGGAAACAAAAAAAATATTTCTATGAAGTAATATATTTATTTAGCAAACAAAATAATTCTGCTATTAGCATTGCACAAATTTAATTATGTGAATACTTAAACCACTCGTGTTTATACTCTGCAATGAATAAAGAAAGACTAATGCTTAGAGACGAGAAAAGATTCTGGGTTTAATGTGTACTTCACATTAAAACTTGAAAAAAAAAAAACCGCTATTAAATAAAATAAATAGTCTTAATTATTCACATGATGATCAAGTGTGATACGATACTTCATTTTAGTAATCCAGAATCGATGTTATAGAATTTCAAAGCAAAAAATGCTCACAAACCTTCACAATCACTAACTAACATATGCTAGAAACGATGAACACCAACTGATCAAAGTCCATCGCTTAGTTTAAGCCTGTAATGGCGAAACGGTCAATGTTCCAAGTCCATAAAACTTTTACTGCTCCCTCTTTCTCGGAGCCCCCGGTCGATTTCACAATTTTATGCTTACCTTTATTGGAAAGTGTGCATTACGGATTCGGCAAGACACTTACGTTGGTTTTCTTTGATATGTCAAATGATATGAATCAAAACATTCATTCAGGTGATTTCACCACTGGAAATATCATGTGTGACTATAATGTCTTTTAATTAGCGGTGTTTCTTACGAGTTTAAAATTACCCGATGCGTAATTATTGGGAAGTGAAAAAGATTTTGTGAAAATGGCGCTTTTACCAAAGTTCAATTTTCACAAAATGTTAAAGTCCTTATCTACCAGCCAAAATGTACGAAAATAAGAAACATTATATAGAAATTACAGCTTAAAAAATAAAAATAATTTTTAAAAAACGCTTATGATTGTGATCAAACTGGCACAAGGTAAACAAACACGGACATTTGAAATATCTGACGCCTATCTGATCACATTAAATGGTGATCCAGAGATTAATCGGCGTGGTTTGTTCGTCTACAGTTGGAAAAGTTTGCTTAAATATTCTTAAAAAAATGATAAAATATGAGTAGTGTTGTGAGTACATGAATTGAATTATTCAGAAGTGGCAAAATGTATTGTTTTAACAGATTTTTTTAAGGTCCAATTTAAGACCCCAATATATTTAATGTGAATCGGTAATATTTTATTCTTTGGCTTACTTCTCAGAAGTTGACCATTACAAAGCTGGTGGTATTATTGACTATTACAAATCTGTTTTAAACAACACATGCAGGTTTATACCTTGGAAATTGTTATTATAGATACACAAATTCACAACTAGGATATCATATCGACCCATGCATGTTCTTTTTATGGTGCTGTTGAGATTTGTTACACTATGAATAACAGTGCTCGATGTCATAATGAGGTATATGCTGATGAACTTCTTGGAAGAGAAAAGATATACCGAATGTAGTAGCTTGCTTACTTACCCGAACTTAATTCCGTAGAACCCTGCACGGGATGCGCATAGGGGGAAACATTATTGCTTTTAAATAGAAGTGGCAGATTTTTCTTAAAATTCTCCAAAATAATCTGGTTAATAGTATGCTAACTGATTTTCCGTATACATAAAAATGAAAAATAGACATCTAACTTAAATAAGATTTCATTACAACCTGTAATGAATTTATTACAATCATTTTGGTTATTTTTCTCAAAACTATAGATTGAATATTTATACTGTCTCAAAACTATAAACTGCATGTTTTCTTCTTATATCTATATTTTCTGAATATTTCTGTAAATCTCTTACTTTTCTCTTGAGGTTTGTTTGTATTTCATATTTATAATCATGAACGTTATTAATATAAAACTGTGTAAGATTATTCTTGTTTTGGCCTATGATAGCTCAGTTCTTTGAAAACTCAATCACATATAAATGAAACACAAACTCTTGGACTATATCTCCATTGCTTTATTCTCCGCACTCTCTCTTACACACACTAAAAGGTTATAACATTTGGCCACTTGATGGCGTTACAAAATTAGTAGGCGGAGCATCTGTTAATTTATTGATGTCAACAATTCTCTTTTTAAGAAATAAAGCTGGTTTTGAATCTAAGGACAACATGTTTATATACATGGATGTCATTTTTTGACGCTAACATATTCAATAAATATTTTTCGAATCGAAAACAGTGGTCATTGGTTGGAAGTGTGTGTTTTGAACAAAGAACGTCTACCGATTGCTTACTTTAGATTAACACTTTCAACGCTACCGACGAGATATATTGTTTTTCAGATACTTCCAATTAGATAGGTTCATATCAGCTTATCTAAACTGGCATAAAAGAAATTTTAGCCCACAGAAACCTGTAAATTGAAGTAAAAGACAAGATATCTCGGCAATAGCGTTGAAAGTGTCAATGCCGTTGGAAAGAAATGTTTACTGCGCTGAATAAAAAAGCATATAATTTCGCCTCAGAAAAGTCAGTGCAGCGAAAATTACTTTTTTTTCCTATGAAATATGCAGAAGTAGTATGAAGTAGAGAAATACTGTACCATCTAAAAATTCGAAATCGAGATTATGACAACTAACCACGTTTCGAAATACATATTTCTGAAATTTGGTCTGTTTTTTCTGTGCACACGATAACACGAAAACATCGTGTGCTTAATGGATTGAAATTTGCATACAGTCATCCCGTCATATCCGTAGAGTTAAATAAAATTTTTAACGAACCCCATATGGAGGAAATCTGTCTGCCAGGCTGTCCAATTACAAATTAATTTTTCAAAATTATTCGGCCATAATTAGTATTTGAGGAAAAAGCATATCGTTTAGATAAATTCCGCACAAATTGTGTCAAGATATACACGGTTATTTTTCGCCAGAATGGCAAAAAGTAAGAAGAAACAACAAGAGATTCATTTGTTATCTATCCCCACACTGAAAGAAGATCGTTGCCGTTCAAAATATATTTGCCATTTATCATAAAATTTTTTCACTACACAAGAAGTATCAAGAGATTAAAGCGATTCAAATGCCGAACTGCTATTAAATGGTATCAGGAAAGCCTTGGTATGTTAAATGTATATATCAATTATGTCAATATTGTATCTAAAAATAGTTTTCATACTTTATTTTTGAATAAAAATAATTACTTAACTTCAGAACCTTTATTACAAACTTCAATTGTTTGTTCATTTCAGTGCGTCAATAATTCACTCCAAGAAGCAGATTTCTTTATTATTATTATTATTATTATTACTTTTTCTTCAGACACATTCTTCATAATAACAGTTAACACCTAAAAGCTCAACTAAGATTAACAACATATACAAAAATAAATGAGGTACAAATAACACTAAATTTTACTTCTTAAAATAACATATAAGAATAAAATTGATAAAACAAATCGAAGTGGACCCTTGTATAATAAAATAGCTGTAGACAAAATTTCAGACTTCTATTGCAGCACACAATTAAAATTTGAAGATGGATGTGTTTTCTGATTTTCTAGACAATGTAATAAATTCCTTAATTATTTTTAAATTCACTTCTCTCTTACAAAGTTAACATGTTTAATATCATCAGGACGAATTTTCTTTGTGAAATTCGTTTCATTATTAATATTTTTTAAATATTTTACATGGTTCACAATACAGTGGGGAAGAAAATTTGAATTTATTCCTCTGGATTTTTAACTAAGAGACCTTTTTCTACCATCAAAATTATTTGAAAGAAAAACTAAACATATGCATGAGTCTGTATCTATATACTCAAGTGAGTAGTCAAAATTATTCTTCAAGGAGGTTATAAATTTTGCTCATGTAGCATTTTCTCACAAGGTTTGAAGTGGTTTTGATTACTTAGAGAGCATCCGACTAATGATAAGCACATATTCCATAGAGAATTTCTTACCTTTTAAAAATGTTAATTCTTACTTAAGAAAAATAAACTATCAATATTTACTCCTATGAGAAGTCAATAACATTTTCTAATAAAGAAACTAGAATCAATATCATGTTTGTATTTTGGAATTATAATGTGTAGCTACTGATATTTAAAATTTTATAAAACATCTTCCATCAATACATATTTATGAATTTAAAAAAATCAATGCTTCCAATAAAACAGTAAATAATTTCATGTATTTCTACAAATAAAAACAGCTACAGAGTAATCAAAGAATGATTTTTTCCCCATTCACTGAAATCATTACAGATTGGATCACCCTCTTTATATCGAATAGTAACTGGCATAATGAAAGTCGGATGTAAAAATCATTTTGTAAGTTTAAATACTTTAAAGCTATTTAACTCTTTGAAATTTGAGATACAATATTTCTTATACAAAGGGCCACTTGACAATAGAATGTTTCATTATTATTACAAGAAACGACCGAGTACTACACATATATCTTTTAAAATAAAAAAATAAAGTTCTTGTTAATTCTACAAAACAAGATAAAATTCTGTTAGTATATATTTTATGAAATAAGTTTTATTTGAGAATTCTAAACAAGCAAATAAATAAAAAAATTCTTTAAGAGTATAAATATAAAGAAAAAGTACACACGAATATACAAAAGTATCGGTACTTACAAAATATATTATAGAAAACTATACATTATTTAAAATTCTGTAAAAAATACATAGTTTACTCACACTACGGTGAGCAGCTACAGGAGTTTCAAGCATTTGTACCTTCACAAATTTTCTACAGCTACAATAAATTTATATCCTTATACACAGTGAGAAAAGCAAATTAAGAAAATAAAATACATTTTTTATGTAAATAATAAAATAAAGAAAATTTATTTGGAAATTAAAAACAACAAGGAAAGTCAATAAAATATAGAGTCAAAGGCAATTAAGTAACTTGGCAACTTAATAAATAACTATGATACTAATTTTTCAAACAATTTTCAGATTCACAAAAATAAACTAATTCATTATTTATATTTGAGTAAAATTGATCATAAGAAAAATTCGTTTCTTAAAATAGACATAAAAAACAGTACATACATTATTTTTATAATAATAAATAACTATAATACAAAATGATTCCCTAAAACATCAACAAAATTTCGATTATAATCATAATAAAAATCTTCACTTTAGTGTAGTTAGATACAATACTACATAACTTCTGAAGGGAAATTCTATCACACACACATTTTTAAGCTAAGTCTATCACAATAAAAAGAGAGACTTAATCTCATTGGCATTTCAGAGTATTAAAAAATGAAGTTCTTCTGAAAATCAAAGTATTAGAAATTAAATTCATTGAAAAGGATACAATAACTTATTGAAATAGAAACACATTGTAATTTTCCAACATTTTTTTATTGGAATAAAATTGAGATTGTGTTCAGCACATTTTATTAAATAGATATGAATAGTAATCAACAGAGTATTTTCGAAAGTATAAAAATTTACCACGTAAATATTTATGGTTGACACAATGAACAAAATATCACAGATATGACACTTTTCATTAAATTAATAATCAAATTATAATTATTATGAAAATCACAACATAATCTTATCCCCAACTATAGCAAAAGGAATGATTTTTATATTCAAAGGTTAAACAAATTTTAAAATTTACTATGAGTAAATCATCACAATAAATCATAACAGGAATGAACTCTGAAATACAGATGGAGATGAACTGCACCGGATATCATTTGTAAAATAACTTGTTTTCAAGATGCATGCTGCCCACCAATATGAAAGTTAATGTGTAAGAGGAAATGAACAGAGACCTAAACAGAATTTTTAAAAAAATTAAAAATTTCACATAGTGGTAAATAATAATGATAAAATATGTAATTCATTTTCAAATAAAGTTTCAAGATATTCAGTTGCATCTTAATAATAATGAAACAATATTTGTATCAATGAAGAGTCGTAACATTCTGAATTCAAATCTTTCATAGTCATCACAAAAGCAACGAACAGTTTTAGAGCATTCTGTGCTCTTGTAATTTACTGTAAATTATCTAAAAGTTATGAAATTCATTTTGCTTTACAAACAATTAATTGCAAATCTTGATTTTATTCAGAGTCTTATATATAAATACTAATCAAATACCTATTACTTTTGAAAAACTGTAAATGCCAAAAATTT
This sequence comes from Argiope trifasciata, assembly GCA_026543055.1. Classification (NCBI taxonomy): domain Eukaryota; kingdom Metazoa; phylum Arthropoda; class Arachnida; order Araneae; family Araneidae; genus Argiope; species Argiope trifasciata. The sequence goes on from JAPMOQ010006612.1 coordinate 3,299,687, forward strand.
CCCACTGAAGATACATTAAATACTAAACATTGCATTTTATGCAAATCATTAAACTAAATTTCACAGTGATTTTACAGTTGTTAATAATGTTTTCTTGAGCTTATTTATACTGAGCTTACTGATAACAATTTTAAAAACTTTTCTGTAAGTTGATAATAACAGGATGGTCAAGACAGCAGCAGATCAAACAAGACCAAACTCTTTGTTCTGAATACAAGACTTCAGTCAATTAAATAAAAAATCCAACGAAAGATTTGTGTAATACCACAGGAAGCCACAAAATAAAACAAATTTATATGCTTAAGTGTTAATAAATGTAATATCTACTAAACTTTAAATATATATTAAACTCCGTATTTTTCATATATTAAAATGTCTTTGCAATTGTTTTTTATTCGGACATACAGATTAAAATAAAAAGTAGACGCGCTATCAGATGATATAATAGGCACAGAAAATATGTTTTTATGATATTACCTTAATTTCCAGTCTTCATTAGCTCCATTAAGCATCCAACTGCACCAAAATATCCCTGAAAATCATTCAGTTATAATAAATTTCAAATATAACTTTGAACTTCTATGCATAACTAGCAATACTTTTAAAATTTCCAGAATTTAGGGACAGAAAAAAATGGATGTAAGCACTTATTTACTATTCAATTGTTTCCGGCGATAGCTGCTAAAATTTTCGATACATACAAGGTGGTCAAAATTAAAACACCCCTATTCTGAGCTCTCCATACAGTGACCTACTCAATGAAAAGGTTACAAAATTGTTGAACATAATATTCAGGACATTGGGAGATGGATTAATCGGGAAAGGGCAGCGATAGATGACGCTGTGCAACAGAATGTTAAAAAAAAGCAAATAATCACACACACACACAAAAAAAAAACATGCGTTATGGAATTTTTCCTTTCTAATTTCTAATGTAGATATGAAAAAAAAAGATTAAGTGTAGAAACTTAAACTCATTGTAACTGCAATTTCGCCAGTAAGCAAAAACCCGTGGTTTGCTGCAACTGTTCTCGACATACATTAGCACTGTAAACAATATTTTCCCTATCAAAATATGGTATATATTACGAGGGAAAATTAATTTCTGTCCTTTTTTCGCCACTTCTGTTTGTCTCAGCGAACAAAAATGAAGTCTTCGAGCCTGCCATATGTATAGAAATATTTGAATCTTTTGAAAACACACACACACACTGAAGTGACAAAAGTCATGGGATGACTGTTAATATCGTGTCAGTCCTCCTTTTTCCCGGCGAAGTGCAACAACTCGACGTGTCATGGAGTCCACAAGTCGTTGGAAGTCCTCTGCAGGAATATTGAGCCATGCTGTCTGTATAGACGTCCATAATTGTGAAAGTGTGGATGGTGCAGGAGTTAGGGAACGAACGGACCTTTCGGTGATGTCCCCTAAATGCTCGATGGGATTCATATCGGGCGATCTAGGTGGCCAGATCATACGCAGGAATTGTCCGAACTGTTCTTCAAACCAATCGCGAACAGTTCTGGCTCGGTGACATGGCGCATTGTCATCCATAAAAATCCCATCGTTGTGTGGGTACGTGAAGTCCATGAATAGCTGCAAATGATCTGCAAGCAGCTGTACATAACCATTTCCAGTCAATTATCGGTTCAGTTGCACCAGAGGACCGAGTCCATGCCATGTAAAAACAGCCCACACCATTATGCAGCCACCACCAGCTTGAACAGTGCCTTGCTGACAGTTTGGGTCCATGGCTTCGTGGGGTCTGCACCACACTCGAACATTACCATCAGCTCGTAACAACTGAAATCGTGACTCATCTGACCACGCCACGGTTTTCCACTGGTCTCGGGACCAGTCGATATGCTCACGAGCCCAGGAGAGTCGCTGCAGGCGATGTCGTGTTGTCAGTAAAGGCACTCGAGTCGGTATTCTGCTGTCATAGTCCAAGGAAGACAAATTTCGCCGCACAGTCCTATCGGACACGTCCCTCGTACATCCCACATTGATTCCTGCAGTTATTTGACGAAGTGTTGCGTGTCTATTAACATTGACCATTCTACACAGACGTCGGCTGTCTCGGTCGTTAAGTGCAGGTGGTCGCCCACTGCGCTGTCCATGATGGGATGTGATGCCTGAAATTTCATACTCTCGGCACACTCTTGATACTGTGGATCTCGGAATGTTGAATTCACTAACGATATCCGCAATGGAATGACCCATGCGTCTAGCTCCAACTAACATTCCACGTTCAAAGTCTGTTAATTCTCGTCGTGCCGCCATAAATCACGAAAACCCTGTTCACATGAATAACTTGAACACAAATGAAAGCTCTGGAAAACGAACTGCGCATTTACACTTTTTCGCTGCGATACTACTGCCATCTTTATATTTGCATATTGCTATCCCATGACTTCAGTGTATATATATATATTGGGTTGTTCGGAAAGTCATTTCGTATTTTTGTGTCAAAATGAAAAGAAATTTTCGTTTAATGAATAAATTATTTATTAAATTATAAAATTGCCATTCTGGTCTAATACCTTTTGCCATATTTTTGGTAGTAACATGATTACACGCTCATAAAAGTTTTGGTCTTTGCTGTAAAAAAAAACTGATCGAGGTGGTTTTTGGCCTCCTCATTTGAAGGAAAAATTTTGCAAATCAGTTCTGTTACTGATGTACTGTTAACACATCTTCTCCACACATATTGGCTAATTTATTTCTGGCTTGAACAGCATTTTTACCTTTTATAGCAAAAAAGAAAAAAATGACGAAAATGCTGTTTATTGCTCTCCATATTTAAAAGGGCACCATCCAAAAACTACTGCGAAGAATCAGCTGCACTTTTTCACACTCAAGCCTTGCTATATCAGCTCTTAAAACATAAAATGATTTTGCGGTTTAAGTATGAAATTGGGTGCGAAAAATGCAATTAAATCCTTTGTCAGGAAAAAACGAAATTACTTTCCGAACAACCTAATATATATACGCACACACACATATATATACACACACATATATATATATATATTTATACACACACAAACACACACACATGTTAATAGACACGCTGTTAATGTTAATAGACACGCAACACTTCGTCAAATAACTGCAGGAATCAATGTGGGACGTACGAGGGACGTGTCCGATAGGACTGTACGGAGAAATTTGTCTTCCTTGGACTATGACAGCAGAATACCGACTCGAGTGCCTTTACTGACAACACGACATCGCCTGCAGCGACTCTCCTGGGCTCGTGAGCATATCGACTGGTCCCTAGACCAGTGGAAAACCTTGGCGTGGGTAGATGAGTCACGATTTCAGTTGTTACGAGCTGATGGTAGAGTTCGAGTGTGGCGTAGATCCCACGAAGCCATGGACCCAAATTGTCAGCAAGGCACTGTTCAAGCTGGTGGTGGCTGCATAATGGTGTGGGCTGTTTTTACATGGCATGGACTCGGTCCTCTGGTGCAACTGAACCGATCATTGACTGGAAATGGTTATGTTCAGCTGCTTGCAGATCACTTGCAGCCATTCATGGACTTCACGTACCCACACAACGATGGGATTTTTATGGATGACAATGCGCCACGTCACCGGGCCAGAACTGTTCACGATTGGTTTGAAGAACATTCCGGATAATTCCAGGGCATGATCTGGCCACCTAGATCGCTCGATATGAATGCCATAGAGCATTTATGGGACATCATCGAAAGGTCCGTTTGTGCCCTAACTCCTGCACCATCCACACTTGCACAATTATGGACGTCTATATAGACAGCATGGCTCAATATTCCTGCAGAGGACTACCAACGACTTGTGGACTCCATGACACGTCGAGTTGTTGCACTTCGCCGGGAAAAAGGAGGACCGACACGATATTAACAGTCATCCCATGACTTTTGTCACTTCAATGTATATTATATATATATATATATATATATACACGCGCGCGCACACACACATACACGCACACACACACACACACGCACTCACACATATACTTGTGTGTGTGCGCGTGTGTGTTACCTGTTACCGTGAAAGACCGAAATCAGTGAATGTCAACAAACACCAAATACGATCGAATATTTCATTGCATTCTTGTACATCCGGACCATCAAAGGTGTATGTCGACAATCACAGATATGCTCTGGTGGAGGTCGAAAAGAGAGGAGCCGACAAAGAGGCGACTGGCTGTTTTCAGCTAAATCCTTTGTGCTGGTGGAGTCAGTCAGCTTTGTCAGTCTTATGAATATGAAAGGTTCGATCGTGAGAGCAAAGTTTTCTTAATTTTTTTTCCTGATTTATATAGAATGGATACTGCAGTGAATCGTGATCTTTTTCTTGAAAAGTTAAATGTTTTAATTGCGGGTAAACGAGAAGACAATTGCTTTTATTTTTCTCCAGAAAAATACTCTAAAATGCTTTCTGAAGTGGTTTCTGCTAAAACTAAGTGCAACACACCTTTGGATTACAGACGATTAAAACGTTTTAAAAATAAATGATGAAGAGAAGTTAATTGTACCATTAAAACGAGGAAAAACGAATATACAGTATTGCCGTGGGTGGTTCGTGAGTGCTTTGAAAAAAATAGGCAAAAAGAAAAACTTAACGAATTTATTGCCGATTCGTTCGAGTTACTCTGCTCAGTAACTCCTCTTCTCTAAGAGCTAACATTCGAATGACCTCACTCTTCCAATCACACTCGCGCCAGCTGCCTAGCGCCATCTATGAACGTTTCAAAATCCAATCACTACACCCCCAACGTAAGAGTAGTGTTTATATAAAAACATAAACATATCTCTGAATTAAAATTATGAATTGGATTTAAAAACATATCTAATAACATCAAATTATACAAGTAAAGATAAATACTAATGCAAAGTTAACTCAAATGAATATCTAATTGCTAAAAAACATTTAAGAAAGCAATGAGGTAAAATAAGAAATGCACAATTGTATATAAATACCATTTTGATAATAAGAAATTCACTTATTAGTTAATATACATTAGTATATACTTAATAATGTACATAATCACTTATCAACTAATAAACACAAATTTATAATGAATATAACCACTTAGTAAACATTAATACATAATTAAGAAAGGATTTCACTTGATAAACATTACTCAGATGATATTTCAAACTTAACTAAAACTGTTGAATGAAAATTTATAACAAACACTAGAAAAAGTTATATTCCTGTAACTAATCCTATTTCAAATAGTTTTGCACATTATACTCATAATCAAATTTGAGAATACCAATTATTTAACATATTAAGGAAATGATAATCAATAAAGAAACATTAAAACAAATATATATATAAATATCAAGCTCAAATTATTATTATTTAATAGTTATTAATCCCATATTGATATATAAAACAGAAAAATGATATTAGTTCTAAAAAAAATGTTTTTCAGTCTATTTTGGTAATAAACGTGACAGAGCATCAGCATGCGGCATTTTAGAGCCAGGGAAATGTTTTAATGTTATGTTGAATCTCTGCAAGGCAAAAACCCACCTCTGTAGTCAAGATGAATGAGGAGCGCACTTGGTCAGATAAGGAAGGGGGGTATGATCGGTAAAAATGTGGATCTCGGACCCAAACCGAACTGTTTCAAACTTTTTCGAGCTCCAAACTATAGCAAATGCTTCCCGTTCGATTGTCGACCAAGATTGTTGGATTTTGTTTAGTTTTTGACTTGCATAAGCGATAGGGCACGTTTTTTCATTAACAGTCTGTGATAAACACGAGCCAATCCCGATTGACGAAGCATCACAATAAATCCCAAAGGGTTTGCTCCTATTCGGAGTGTGTAGAGTAGGAGCGTGTAACAATGCCGATTTTAGTTTTTCAAAAGCAACACTATGCATTTCCCACCACAGCAACACATCAGGGCTTCTTTTCTTTGTTAGTTCCGTTTATGGAAAGGCAATCTCGGTGAAATTCTAATATAATCTCGATAATAGTTGAACAGGCCAAGAGCACTACGTAGTTGTTTCTTGGTTTCAGGCACGGGCAAACGAGAGATCGTTTCTAACTTAGCTGTATCAGCTTGATGCTTTCCAGAGCCAATTACATGTCTCAGGTATGAAATTTCAGATTTCGCGAAAGCACACTTTGAAAGATTAACAGTGAATTACAGCTCTTCCAATTTATCCAGCACCAAATGAAGTTGTTTCAAGTGAGAGTGAATATCATTGGAGAATACAGCAATGTCATCAGTATAAGCGCGGCAAAATTCACCGTATGGCGACAATGCTTTGTTCATTTCTCTTTGAAAAGTTGCCACTGCATTTTTCAGTCTAAAAGGCATTACCTTAAAACGATATTGTGCTCTATGGGTCTTAAAAGATGTATAATCCCGCGAATCTTCTTCCATGGGAAGTGAATAGTACCCCTTCAAAAGTTCTAACACACTAATCCCATTTACCTGTCCTATGGAATATATTAATTCCGTTGCGTCTTCCATGGGGAAATCGTCGGTTTTAGTCACTGCATTCAAAGCTCGATAATCCACGCAATCCTTATAGATCCATCCTTCTTGTTTACACAGATTAAAGTTGAGCAATGTCAGCTGAACTCTCTTCGATTAGATCTAGTTTAAAGAGTTCTTCGATTTGAGAGTCTATTTGAGGTTTCAGCGCTTCAGGAATCTTGTACACGTAAGGTTTTTTCCTTTCTTTATAGTCTTCTAATTTTATCTTGTGATGACCAACCTTTGCAACTCTAACTTGTCCGGTAAATATTGAATGATGATTAAGCAATAAGTTCGGGATTTGACATTTCATGTCCTCAGAAAGATGTCGCAAATCCTTTTGATCAAATATTTCTTTCCAGTAACATACATTTTTACTACTGGGAGATGAATAAACTTCTCCAAAGTCTGCATCATCTTCAAAGATCATGCCTACCGCATTAATTCTTGGATAGTATTTCCGAATTTTATTTGCATGACAATGCCGAATTTTTTCATCGCTAATTTTTACTTTATATGAATGTGGAGGGCAATGCTCGATAACTTCTCCAGGACCAGTCCAACGGGCATACAATTTGTTCGATTAATCAAGTATTAATAAATAATCTTGGTCATCTGGCTTAAATTCCTTAGAAGCGGTTCGGCGGTTAAAATATTCCGCATATGCCTGCTGTTTACCAGAAGCGATGAGAGATGCTTCCTCGGCAGCTCTTTCTAAATTTATTTTTTGCTCTGTAAATAATCCACAACTGATTTCTCCATGTTTAACGGAATGGCAATATCACAAAAGCTCGACTTTAGGACACTGAGAGGTCCTCTTGCTTCACGTCCATACATCAACTTGAATAGCGAAACACCCGTCGTACAGTTAGGAACTTCTCTGTACGCAAAAAGCATATACGGAATGTATTTATCCCAATTATTCGGATCAGTTCTGATAATGTGATGAAGTGAATTTTTGAACACCCCATTATATCTTTCTATAAGGCCATTCCCAGCTGGATGGTTAGGCGTCGTAAACCTAGGAGCACAACTTAATCTTTTCATGAATTCCTGGGTTAACTTAGAAATAAAGTTCGTTCCATTATCACTTGCAATAACATTGGGTATTCCAGTCCGCATAAATATCTCCAATAAAGCATCACACGTAGCTTTAGCCGTTAATGAACGAAGAGGGATAGCCTTCGGCCATCAAGAATGCTTTTCCATTAGACATAATACATACTTATGCCGATGAGCAGTAGGGGGTTCAATGGATCCTATTAGGTCTATATTTACTATCTCAAATGGCAATTCCGGACGGAGAACAGGAGTAATAGGAATTTTATCAATCATTCTTTCCGGACTCCTCAACTGGCATTCTTTGCAGGATTTACAAAAGCTTTTACTATCATCTGTCATATTTGGCCAATAAAAACTGTATTTAATTCTTTCACTAGTCTTTTTTAACCCCATATGGCATCCAAATATTGATTCATGTGCTAATTAAAGAACTTACTGTCTCTTATTTTTGTGCAAAACCAACTGATTCACTTTTTTGCCTAATACTTTATCCCGGTGGAATATTAATTCATCATTCATAAAAAAGTTTCCTTTTTCAAGCGATACATTTTTTCTTACTGACTGCAAAGTATCACATTTTTTTTTGGTTGTTGTTGTTCTTCTTTCAATTCATTAATTTTGTTTTTCTTATCCAAAGAATCGCGTTCATTTCCGCTGGGTTGTTCTTCGCTCTAACTCACACCACAACAAATCATAAATTCATCAAAGCTCTCTTTCATCGGCACCACCAACCCAGACGAGTTTTGGCTGCGGCTGTGGTTTATGCTTTCCCCCAATAAGTTTAATACAGAGGGGGAAGGATGAACTGCTCTTGAATTCTATCCGTGATAGCTGCAACTATCTCAATAGACCTGGAAAATCCTTCGTTGTTTTTATCTTTTAATGATATTTGAAAACTCGGGAGAATAGCATTAATCCTTTCTCCAAATGCACTTTTTAAAATGATTTTTTTACTTTTCTTTTTGTTCACTCGACACATATTTAGAATTTAAAACTGGTATCATAGCAAGAGTAAACTAGGGTTTTCAGCTCCCTACTGTCCACACAAATATCAACGTATTGTAAAAGGTTGATACTTAAGCTTTTTTCACCATTAATTAATTCCGACTGAATTTCCGAGGTTAAAATGTCTTCCCGTTTCTTTTCTGCCACAGATTCTCTCAACTGCAATTTTTTATGTCTATTTGGGCAGTCTCTAGCAAAATGCGACTATCCACAAACGTAACAGTCTCTTGTTACTTTTCTTGAATTAGTAGTTTCGTTTTTATGAAAGCTTTTGTTTCTGAATTCTCGTTGATGTGGGGGTACAGATTTCCGTTCCAAAAAATGTCTCTCCTCTCTTTCGTCGTAGGTTTGATGTTTAAAAAAGTTATTCTCTTGATATAGTTCTTTCTTTTTCCTCACACTGTTTGATCGCAATTTTCATAATCGTCTAATTTACTTGCAGTTTCGTTTGGATTCGTGAATTGTGACCAAACATCAATAAAATGTTCTTTAATATCCGCAGGTACTTTTCGTTTTATCTGTTCTGTTATGATTAAACCCAACAAACTTTCAAAAGTAGTTAGTTTCAATCCTTGAATCCGTTGCTCAAAATAATTTTTAAGCTCGTAAGTAAAATCGCACCAGGTAGTCTCCGGTCTTTTAAAATGAGTCAAACTTTTGCCTGAATTTTTCCGGGCTGAGTTTAAATCGTTTCATTTATAAACTCTTGATATGGTCATAGTCCTTAACTTTCTCGATTGGCTCTCGAGCGATGAGTTGAGTTATGTCCGTTGGCAATAATCCTAATAGATGAGACACGTAATCTTCTCGTTTTATCTGAGCCCATTCGGCTTGTCTCTCGAATAACAGCAAATATATATTTATCACATTTCTGCATCACGTGCCTGAGTTCTATCTTGGGAGATGGAAATTCGACATCCCCGGTACACTGGAATATTGCAGCTTCAGTTTCTCAAGTTCGAATTCTCGTTCTTCTTGTACCTTTTCCTCCTGCAATTCCCGCTCTTCTTTAATTTTTTTTTTCTTCTTCTAGCTTTCGTTTTTCATCTTCTCTCTCTTTTCTATCTTCGATGATAACTATCATTTTTTTCTTCACAAACTCTTCCTCGTAATTTTTACATAATTTTTTTTTAAGTCCACAATTTTCATCTCTAATGAAACAGTTTCACCCAGCTCTTCCGCCAACAACTTCAAATCTTCCTTTTTCGCACTGCCTAGGAAGGCCATATCGATACCGAAAGTACACCTTTATCGAATAAAGTTCGATTTCAAGTTCGTCAAAAATAGCACTCGATTCTCAGTCCAGTCCGATGAGCCAAATGTCATGGCTAGTTCGTGAGTGCTTTGAAATAAATAGGAAAATAGAAAAACTTAACGAATTTATTGCCGATTCGTTCCAGTTACTCTGCTCTAAGAGCTAACATTCGAGTGATCTCACTCTTCCAATCACACTTGCGCCAGCTGCCTAGCACCATCTATGAACGTTTCAAAATCCAATCACTACAAGTATTATATTACCAATGAGGAATTGTTCAGGACACTATATGAAGCTCACACCAGGGTAGGCCATGGAGGAAGAACACGCATGCTTAAAGAGTTGCAAAATAAATATAAAAATATTACATATGAAATTGTAATATTGCATTTAAATCTATGCAAACAGTGTCAAATGAAAAACAGTGAGCCTAAGAAAGGTGTTGTTGTGAAACCAATGATCAGTTCTGAGTTAAACTCAAGATGTCAAATTGATCTGATAGATCTGCAGTCAAACTCAGATGGTGAATATAAGTTCATAATGGTGTATCAAGATCATTTAACTAAGAGGGCTGAAGAAGTAGCGTATCACGTTCTTTCAATATTTTCAACATTAGGTGCTCCAACAATATTGCAATCAGATAATGGTAGAGAATTCAGTAATCAAGTCATATCCGAAATATGCGCTTTGTGGAAAGATGTTAAGATAATTCATGGAAAGCCTCGTCACAGTCAAACACAAGGCTCAGTTGAAAGGGCCAATCAGGATATACAGAATATGCCAACTGCATGGATGAACGATAACAATACAAATAAATAGCCAGAAGGTTTACCCTTTGTTCAATTTTCCAAGAACACTATATACCACGAAGGAATACGCCAAAGTCCTTATGAAGCCATGTTTGGCATTAAAGCGAAAAGAAGCATGGCATCGTCTTTTTTGCCTAGCGAACAAATCGCAAGTATCGAAACTGAGGAACAACTTGAAGAAATCGCCACTACTTTTAAAACCGAAGAACAGCTTGAAGAAACTGGTAATACTTCTGAAAAAAATCTGAGCGGTGGTCAAACCGAAAACCAAATTCCAAAGAAAATATTGAAGAGGACTTGCAATCTACCACGTCTTCACATCAAGTTCTGAATGAAAAACACGAGTTAATTTCTATAAAAAGAGCGGCCGCGAAAGAGAGTCTTTTACTGCAAGCAACAAAAATGTTGCGAACCTCACAAAATCAATTTCCTCCTGCTCAAATTGGTGATACTGTACGAATACAAGTCCCTGATGTCGACCGTGGTCGTACAGATAACCGAAATGTGTTAGCGGTCGTTGTTCGAATAGAAGACTCTTACTTCTATAAACTTGCGAATGAAAATGGTACCCTCAAGCGGCTTTACACACGTAATCAGTTCGAAATTTGTAAAGAAAAGCTTCTTTCCATAGATAAGATTTCTTTTCAAGAAATTTCGTTGAGAGGAGCAGCTGCAGCTAATTCGAGAAGCGGTGGGCAAGGCTATACAAGCAGTCATTGCAAAAGGAAGTGCTCCACAAATAAATGCAGTTGTAAACCAAGGGCCTCTTGTGCAATTCAAAGTGCCATAATAGTTTAAGTTGTTGCAATAAATAAGAGTTGATTCACATAATTTAGTAAGTTTTTTAATTCTATTATTTTTTTTTCTCATTTTGAAAGTATTGTGTGTTTTAAGTTCTTAGTTATTCCTCTCAGAAAGAGAGGCGAAAAATTTATCGCGACTGAATTACGGAGAAAAAAATATAAATCTCGGACATGTTCAACATTCACCATTAGTGCATGGTGTATGTCGACATTCACCGGTGAAAGCCAGAAATAAGGGTATTTAGCAAATGTTTCGGACATACACCAAGCGACCATGTGAATGTCGACATTCCCCAGATTTCGGTGTTTCACCGTAACATATATATATACACACCCACAATTGCAACATATGTTTGCATAACATTTATTTAATATTCTTTATCTCACAGAGCTCAAAGTACGAATATTGTTATAAGAAGAATGATCACTGAGTGCATCTGATTTGATGCCTTATATTCATTATTTAATGCTTAAGTAAAATTTACACAAATGTTTCTTTTCTTAAAACAAAGGGATAGTTTCAAACATTTTTAAAGAACTAAACAAGCATTCCAGAATCATAAGAAAATGTATTAATGTATCTATTGTTACATTATTGAATGTAAATATAGCTTAAAACAATTTATCAATACACATTTATATATGAGCAAGAATAGCCAAATCAGATAGAAAGGATGAACTGCATAAATCATGAAGGCACTAATATCTAAATAGAAAATATTATTTGCAAGTCATTTAACCTGATAAGGTAAAGATGATCTGAAATCCATAGAAAATTTTTTACAGCCCAACTATTTAGACATTTATTAAGAAAATTTAGAAATAAACAAATCAATACTGTAATATGAAAGTCATACCCCTCTTGTTTTTTAAGTAGCTCTATCAGATAAAGACAATAATAGTAAATAAATTTTAGTTATAACTAATTTATGAATCATATAGTGTTGGGAATTCATAAAATTTTACTATCATCTACACTATATATCAATACATCCTATTAGCTCAACTTCATTATTCTAGTGAAAAGTGATGATGCATCACATAAAATAAAACAGATCATCTGTAACATACTGATATCAAGCAAAATTTTTTTTTAAAATGCAATCACAATCATGAACGTTTTGTGATTTTCAACCGATTTCAATTTCAGTCATCACTGGGGCAGAAGAAATAAATAACTAATCAAAGAAATGTCTCAACAGAGCGATTTCTTCCAAATATAAAATATTCAGCAAAATTTCTGTAGAATTTCATGTGAAAAAATTAGCAACACCTCATCATAATAATGGAATATTTTAATTTCATAAATTATCACAAGCATATTAGAATTGTATTGGTTTAGTATGATTCTTTTGAATTAGTAGTAAATTTTTAATTTGAACACAAGCCCACATTTTCTAGACAATCATGATTCATATTATTTTTCTCATTTTGAAATTTCTAACAAATGCACTTATTTCGATTCATATGATAATCAAGAAGTTTTTATGCATTATGAGTGTATGAAAAAATTATGAAACAAAAATACAAAAAGAGAGTGAGAAAAATGTATATACCTCATGTTCTAAAAACAAAGCCTTCAAAGAACCAGCAGACCAAAAATCCATCGCATAAGCTAATAATTTCATTGAAAGGATATTGACCCTTAAAAAATTTCCAATGAAAACAACTTTGTTTATACCCTAGAAAAAATATACAGATGATTACCTGTATTTGAACAATTATAAACACAAGGTTAAAATTTGCTGCCAACACATACATACTTCACTCACTGCACACATTCGAGCAATGGAGCCAATATTGTTAGTAATGGTAACAAGAGTTGCACGAGCTAAGTCTTCTTTCTTAACAGCAGCTCGCTTAGATTTACTTGTCATGTTCCCAAAACTAAAACAATAATTTTTCAATTAAAGCCTAAACATATTCATCTCGTTAAATTTCATTATAGATAATACGTTTTTTGTTAGAATAAAATTTTCAAAATGAAAAAAAAAAATAGTTTCAATTCCACTATAAAAGAATGTATATATTAATATACAATGTAAATATTAATATACATTTTATCTTGCATTGTTTCAGGTAGTCTATTTTCGTAATAAAAAAAAATTACTTTAAGCTATATATATTAATTTGATGCTTGGCATTACCATTTTTCATACAAAAAATAACATGGAACACTGACGGAAAAAATACTTAAAATTAATTATTAAAGATTTTAAAATCATAGGCTAAAAGATTTTTCCACCTATTTTTCTTAGCACAATATTCTCAGCGTGGTTTCATAGAGGCATAAAATAAGACTGTAATGTTCCTCAAATGAGCTTGAAATTGGTTAAAACATTTATTATTATTATGAATATAAAGAGATAATAATAATTATGGTCACTAATGCTAAAAAAAGAGAATTACCTACTAGCTACAATGTCACCCTGCAGATTAAATTTTGAATAGCTACCTCCATAAATATCCCGCACAAGTTTATCTACTTTTGTGCTATCACCTTTTTCTGCTAAAGAAATAGCTTCTTCAAAAGTTTCACATCCAGTAAGAAGACAACAAAGTCCTAAAAATGTACCACCACCTAAGCTAATAACATAAAGAAAACATTAATGACATAATAATAAATAATATAGAATATTGGAGTTAATAATATTTTTAAACATTGTTACACAGATTTATTGCATTGTTATGGATCATATCATTTTCACATTTATTTTTCCTTTACAGTAGAAAATAATATCACTGTAGCTGAAAATGTTTAAGTTTTTACATTTTTAAAAATAAATAATAACATCAATTTACACATAAAGGAACACTGCAATAAATATATTTATTCAACAAAAAAAATAGAAAAATTGCCAAACCTCTTTCACTGAACTAACAGAATACATTTAAAGCAACTTCTTATCACGTACCTAGTACCAGTAACCCTTTTGAAATTTTCAGGTGAATGAACAGCTAACATGCTCACTCCAGAGCCAATATTTACAACTAAAAACGGATACAAATTATTCAAATCAAAATATTCCTTCTTGCACTTTTCATCATCAGTTGGATTAGACCAATAATAACATTCTGGTTTGTTATAGGCTTTGATATAATGAATTCCCCTAATTAAAGAGTCCAGTTCATCAAATTTGTGCAGTTCCATATTCATTTCCTAAATAAAAATAAATCATTTATTTATAAATTAAATAAAATTACTGGAAAGATGTGAGTAACAAAGTAATTTCTTATATGGATTCTAATTTTTTCAAAGAATTTTTTTTACATATAAAAGAGAATAAAATAAATACAAGGAAAAAATATTAATAAGGTAAATTTCAGGAGGTAAATTTGTCAAGTTTCTGGCATAAAATGATTAATCCTCTTTTAGCATTCATCATTGCAAACGTTATGATTTATTTTAAAAGTGTTTATTTTACAGCGTTTTATTATACGAATGAAGCATTCATATCAAATTTTGTTTTTTTCTTAAAATGAAGTCCAACAAATTGAGGTTCTTTTGGAAGAGAGCTGATGTATTGTTTTCTATCAATCATCCATAAAATCCTCGTTTATCATCAAGTTATATAACTTTTACAATATAAAAATTTAATGAGAAAAGCAGTCAATTTCTATATCCTCTTTCATGCATAAAATATTTGTATCGATGTCACTATTAACGCATAAAAAACTCAAAATTTACTATATTACAAGCATTGTAATAAAGTCTGCAAAATCAATATTTTGCAGCTAACAAACACACTTACATTATGAAAGTCTTTTTCAAATTTAAAAGCTCCGCCACCAGTAGCACAGACTGTACTAGACATGTACGCCATACCCTTTGATTTTGCTAACTGTAAGAATACATGCATAGCACTGGTTGGAAAACGAATGAAATGCAATGTTCCTGTGCGACCACCAATTACAACATTATCCATCTAAAAGACAAACAAACAAACAAAAAACATGAGAAAAATGAATAAAATAATCATGTCAAGTTGTTGTAAAATAAATACAGGCAACAATTTTGAAATTTCCCTATTTCAATAAAATGAAATACTCTATAAACAAAATTTATATTAACACTCAATTATAAATTGCACTACTTAAAGATAATGCATATCAATCCATCTACATTTATTTATTGAAATTATTTATTTGCAGTAATTGACAGTACAAGTATGCGCCCTTGGTATTGGGATAAATCACTTGTTTATCCAAGCAGAGTGGTCGCTAAATGATTGGCCAACGGTCACATAGTTCGGTAAAAACTTGCCCGAATTTTCCGGGATGTCGACATCGTTGCTTGTTTTTATCAAAACGAACTTTGCCACAACTTTGTGCAAAAGACTTTTTCAAGTAATTGTCCCATAGTCGGTGAGATGACTAGAAAATCTCTTCCCAGGTGGCGATACGGGAATATATTTTAGAAATTTCCCATGAATCATCTCGCGTGTATTGGATTTTAAAATTCATCGCGCAACAAGTTATATTATTTAGCAAAAATGTGGTAAGCACAAATTATTTATTATAATATATATTTACAAATAGTATAGTTTTTATTCTAAATAGTAAATAAAAAAGATAATTTTTGGTAAAGATGTTCAAAGTTGTTGATAACCTGAAACAAGGCAGGGCAGGTGATATTAATGTTATAATACATATTAGATATATTTAAGTCAATGATCCACCATTAAGTTCTCTATTTCATTCAGCGTTGTAACTTTATTCTGTTAATTGAGTTATCGTCATTTTTTTCTCCGTACGATTTTAATTCTTCCAAATGATTTTAATTCTTATTAACTTTTTATTTCGCGCGTTCTTAAATAATTGCCGTTATTTTTCGCTTTCAGTTACAATTTCTTTCATTCTATGTAAAATCAATTTCAAAAATTAAATGAAAGAAGTTTTAAAAAAATGTAGGAAATTATGTTTTGCTATATCAAAAACAAATTGTGTAATTATTTTTATTTTGACATGAGGCTAAAATAAATTTAACAGAATACACTTATAGTAAACTTCGCATTAAAATTTTAAAAAAAATTGCGATTAGGTAGATTTTTTTTAATATTCTTATATGAATAGTTTATAAGGATTTCACATTCCATAAAATAATAAATTTTACTCCCATTAGTTTGAGTGATTTTTTTTTCAATAACCCAAAGCATTATTGTGAAATTTGCCGATAAAATTCATTATCAGATCAGAAACATCATCATGATCATGAAATTTCATAAGACTATTGCTCGTAAACTACACATGTCCAATTGTCAATAAATATTTTATTTGTACTTTTAAAAGAAGTGAAAATTCAATGTATAATAATTTGTATATAAGTGTCTGAGGATTTTTAGAAAATTTCAAATCCTTCAAGTGTTAGAAATAGTGTAAATAAAGTTTAAATAAATTTTGTTTATAAATGACTTTGTGACAATATTATATATTCTTGAAAGTTATAGTTTCAGGATATTGCTTGGGTGTAAAAGTCATTACAGCAAATTCAATCAAAATTTTGAACAAAATTATTAGTATGTTTAATATTTCTAAAATGTTATTTAACGAAGGTTTTTATAAATGAATTGTTTTGCATAGCTGCTTTTCAAAAATAAAAAAAATAAGGGGGGGGGGGGGGTAATAGTTTCTTATATATGTATATATGTTCTATTACTCAAATTAAGAACAACAGGAAATCAATTCTTGTTATACATTAATAATGAAGTATAAAATTTCCGCAACATGAAGTAACTTTATAAATTAATAATAAACAGTGAGAATACAAGAAAATTTGTATAATTTAAAGAAGTGTTGCAATTTTACACATGGAATTTACACAATTTTTTCACCAATGCATTAAAAAAAAGGAGAGGGGAGAGTAAAACAAACTAGAAGAGAAATTTAGTGCATTTAGTTCATTTTTATTCATTTCGTTTATTTTTTAGTAATTGTTTGTTTATTGCTCACATTACGCAATATAAAAATATACAGTAAAGAAATTTTTAATAAGAATTTTACAATTTTCATTAAACAACTTTTAAAACTAACAGATGATGTAAAATTATACTACTTAATTATAAAATTGTCGCCCGTTTAAAAATCTTTTCCTTGCATTAAATAATGAAATGAAATAAATAAGAACTATAAATGAAGGAAATAAATATTATACATAGATAGAAATACAGACGTTCAAATTTAAAATAATTTCAGATTATTTTAACATTTATTTTCCTTAGATAGCAATAAAATATCATTTTGCCCTTTAAAAATTATATAGGGTAAGAATATGATAAAATATATGCTATGATAACAGTTTTAAAAAGTTGAAGAAATTAGAAAAGATAAAATGAGAATAGCAGAAAATGTCATTCATGAAAAAGCATGTAAATGCTTGAAGGTTAAGCTTATAAAATTAAGTAACAAACAAAATTATTTATAAGTAAAAAGGAAAGACAGACCATGCAAAATATTTCGTATTTTCAGTCGTTTGGCAAAATTTTGAAAGCATGAGTTTGAAATTTTATGACACTAGTTTAGAGGTTCAGAAAACTAAAAAACAGTATTTCAGTATATCGTTTAATGACTGGTATTTGGTCACCTATTGATAAAGTAAATGGGGAAATTATTGTTGTTGGGTAACCCATTTGTAAACAACTGCAGTAAAAATTATCTTTGCGGACGCCTTTTCAATTATAGTTCATTCAAATGATCAAAAGATCTCCAGATGAGTGATATATTTCTGAAATGTAAATTAATCCGTATTCTAAATTGCAATTAAAAACCTTGATTCCATATCTCTGCTTTTTATTAACAACGGAGAAAACCATTCAAAAAAATATACATTGTTGCCACACAGAACGAACTAAATCAAACAAAACAAATAATTTCTAGGTTATAGATGGACGGTTTAAATTCAGACACTGAAAATAACATTGCATAATCATAAATTGAACACATACGTAAAATAAAAATTAAATAGAGTTAAATATTTACAACATGTTACATACTCCCACCTTGCAAAGTGAAAGGTTACAAATTGAACTTTGCAATCTAAAACAAATTAAAATTTGCGAGGAATTTTTATGGTTCTTGCCAATCTGGTTTTGGTAAGGTATATCTCCTCAGAATTATCAGTCCCTTCAATAGGAGAATTGGGAATATGGTCAGCAGGTGAATCCGGACTCTTCTCAACAGGTGAGCCACTTTTCCCTGAAGTCTTCAAAACACCAACTTCAGTTTTAGCTGACACTTCCAGTGGATAAAGTCTTTGGAAGGGATGGATCCTCTCACCATGAGAGGTTCTAATTCTCGCAACTCTAAGAACACCATCTTTGCCAGGATACACCTCCAAGATAATACCAAGAGGCCAGTCAATACGTCGAATATTGTCATGCCCAATCAGCACAACAACTCCCACTTCTAGAACATCACTTCTCCTAGTTCCTCTGTGAACCAGAAGAGCAAGATATTCATTTCTAAATCTTTGTCTAAGATCTTTACGCAGCTTCTGCAAGTATTTCGTGCGTTTTACCAACGAATATCGATCTACTTTATCTAAATCTGGCGTTTCATGCTAGCTGTTTCCATGAATAAATATTGCTGGGGTCAAAGGTAGCAGTTCATTTGGATCATCTTGTATGTATGTCAATGACCTAGCATTGATTATTGACTCACAGTCATATACGATGGTTAGGAGCTCTTCCTAATTTACAATAGATTTTCCTAACACTCGACGCAGAAGCTCTTTGAGCATTCTCACAATACGTTCCCACCATCCACCCCACCATGCTGCTGTGGGTGGGATAAATTTCCGTAAGATTTTTTAAACAGTAGAGTATGCAGCAATTTTATCCCAATCTAATGTTTGCAATGCATTACTTGTTCCTACAAAGTTAGCACCGTTGTCACTGTAAAGTACTGAAATCCTGCCTCTTCTTGCAATGAACAGTCTTAAGTTTTGAATAAAGGTATCAGTAGTGAGTGACCGAATTAATTCTAAATGCACCGCTCGGTAGACAGCACAAGTTAATAAAACTATCCAGGCTTTTGTTGCGACTTAAGATAAAGAGGACCTGCATAGTCCACACCTGTTACTTCAAATACCTTTGTCTGAGTAACTCTATCTCTAGGCACTGAAGCGAACGGTACTTCATGTTTAGCTTTATAACACTTGCAAGTCACCACTCAGAAATAACCTGCTTTACTAATCTTCTGGCTCTAATTATCCAAAATCTCTCTCTAAGCCGGGCGAGTAATATTGAAGAGCCTGCATGCATTGCTTTTATATGCTCTTCTCGAATCAATTTCACTACAACATCATTAGCAGGCAAGAGAATTGGGAACTTGAAATCTTCCTTCTTACAACTATCTGCTAGTTTGGTTCTTATTCTCAGAAGTCCATCTTCACCTTTAAATGCTTACATTTTAGCGAAGTTTTTCATCTTGAAAGGCATTTGACTGCATGGACTTGAAACGGAAAACCTCTGCTTTTCTGAATTCTTCATAGACTAAGCTTCCTTTTAACTTGGTTGCATTTGAAGTATTACGAATAAAACGTAGAATCCATGCCACTACTCTGATGTTTCTACTAAAGATGGAAAAATAATCACTCATAATATCTGTTGTTTGAATATTCACCATAGAGGTCACGATAGCTCTTCTCTCTTTATTCACTTCTTCCTCACTAACATCAACTACCACATCACTAACAGGCCATTCATGAGGCGATAGATACAACCGAGACCTTCCCACCATTTTGAATAGCAAAGCTGCTTCGCTGAACCCCCTCTACTCGGGCAATCTGCAGGATTCAGCGATCTAGGAACGTGTCTCCAAACTTGACTGGTGTCAGCTTCCGAATTTCTTGAACACGGTTGTGAACAAATACACCCCAAGATTCTTCTCTCTTTAACCAAGCTAGTACTGTAGTAGAGTCTGTCCAGAAATAAAATAAATGTCTGTTGGAAATTCTTTCAAGACAGTGGAGGAAAGACGAGCAGATATAGCAGCCCCAAAGAAGCTCCATTCTTGCAATTGTTGTTTCCTTTTTCCCACAAAGTGCAATTCTAGTTTCACTCTGCACCATTTGCATGTGTACAGTACTTCTAATATCAACTCGTAGAAAAACAACGGCAGAATAGGCGAGTTTGTTTATGTTGCAAAAAATGCAATGAAATATGTTCAAATCCACTATCACGGTGTAACCATCTTGTATTTTAACATGCTTTAAATATCCCAGTTCCCTTAGCTACTTCAGAAAATCTTGTGTTTTCAAATTTACTTCTCCATCCCAACCGATTTTACATTTCCACAGATTCTGTAGCCCGAGTTTTGGTGGTAGCAACACTGGACTAGTGGACTCCAAGGGATCAAAGACTTTGTGTGAAGCAGCAAGAATATTTCTTTTCGTGATAATCTCTTCCTTTAGTTCTCTCAAATCAGGAATATTTATTGAAAGAGTCTGTCTGACACTTTGAGACAATGTCTGTCCCAAATAATTCCCAGGATGATTGTAGAACTTGTTACAGGATCAGATGGGCTAGAGTGCTCCCACCCTCGTAAGTCGAATTTTCTTTCAGCCATGATCTCTGTGGCTATGTCAATACATTTTTCTAGCTCTGATTGGGTTTCGACACTTGCCAAACAATTGTCCACGTAAAAGCTGTTCATCAAATTTTGAATAATACACTCAGGGTATTTTCCACGGCCTTGCTTCGCTTCTTCCAACTTTCTGTCCAAGTGATATTGGATTGTTGATCCAAGCAAGAATGGGCTGCTGGAAACACCAAACACCACTCTACAATGCCGGTAGTGTAAGAGGTCTCCTCTTTCACCGTGCCATAAAAAACGCAGAAAATTTCGATCCTCCTTATATTGACTTATTTGTAAGAAGGTCTTCCGTATATCAGCAGAAACGCCAAATCTATATAGTCGAAATCTTGTTAACATATAAGGGATCAATTCAATCAAGTTTAATCCCTTTTCCAGACAGTCATTCAGGCTAACAGCTCCCTTTTGTTTTGACGAAGCGTTAAAGACTGACCTAATTTTCGTAGTGCTGTTCGGCTTCACCACATGTCGATGGGGCAAGTAGTGACAAGCAGACTTTATTTCTTCTTGGGGAACTTCTTCAATTATGCCTTATCTTTCCCATTCCTTAAAGACATCACCGTATTCTTGAAATAAGTCTTCCTTCTTTAACTTATGGGTTGTCATTTGCAACCCTTTGAGTGCCAAATTAAAGTTGTCTGGAAGAGGCAAATGATCCTCAAGCCATGGTAGGGAGACAAGGAATCGCTCTTCTTCATCGACCACAACAGTTCTTAAGAAGTGTTCCACAGACGCTTTATGAAGCTCCTCTTTTATTTTTTGCTCTGAAGGATCTTAGATCCCCAAGGAGTCCAATCTCCACAGCTGTGAGATACCCATCTCTTTCACAAATAGGGAGGTTACCAGCATAGCATTGTATGACGATATCTCATTCTCAGGAACTTTACCTGACAGAGTCCAACCAATTAATGTCTCCATAGCAACAAGCCCACGTGATAAAACTCTCCGCTGACCAGTTATGAGCTTTCCTATTACATCTGATCCAAGAAGCACTTGTACAGATTGTGACTCTTCCCCTACATCTGATAATCTGATTTGCATTTCATGAAGCTCTGAAATCCAAGAACCTAGAGTGACTGATGCAATGTTGTCGCATATAGATGTCTGATCTAATGCTTCCATGTTGCATGTAACACTGTTGTCTTGATTTCTTAATTTTATCTCATAGCAAATATGTTCATACTTGTCAGATTTAATCCCTCCAAACAATGAGTGCATCAGAATTTCTTTTCTGAGTGGAGTATATCCCATTTTCTCAACTACATTTTTTAATACATAAGTCTTTTGTGACCCAGAATCTAGAATTGCTCTAACTGGGATTTCTTTGTTAACAGATACCATTTTTAACTTCAACGTTTGAAGGAACACCCTGGGACTCGAAGTGTTGTTGGCCAAATTAATTTCAACATTTGGATTTATATTTTCATTCCTGTTTGTATCTCGATTCTTAGCCTCTAGAGACTCACACATAAGTGGGACATGCTTTTTCCCACATATTACACATCTTAAAAATGCCTTACAAGAACAAGCTGTATGTTTGGGTGTTAAGCAAGAAAAACAACATTGCTTCTCTCTTAAAATATTATGCCTTTCAGCCAGACTCATCTTCTGAGCTTGAAAACAGTCTGGGCTAGGATGTTTCCCAGTACAGAAAACACATTCTTTTTTCACTTATTTTGAAACTGTAGATACCTTTTTTATTGGAAAATCTCTTACTTTTTTCTTAAATGATTGTCGATTTTCATCTGTTCCCAAGCCAAAACCAGCTATAGCCAAATTAATTCTTTCTTCTCCCTCTGTTTCTGCTTTAAAGAAAATCATTAAATTGGTCAAACGTTCTTTAGCATCAGTTGAGGCTGCTGAAGAAGTACTTCTATTTCATGCTTTCAAAAAGTCCTCTTGAAAGCAAGACTCCACCATGGGGTAAAGAATAGATGCACATTTATCAGTAGTCACCCCTAAAGTCTCCAAGGCTCTCAGATAAGATTCCAGTTTATCGTACAGAGATGTCATTGATATTTTTTCATGCTTCTGCACCGAAATTATCAGTTTCAACAATTTACAAACATAAACCTCAACCAACAGTTCATCTCTGCCAAATCGTGCTTTTAAGCTTTCAATTGCTTTGGCATAATTGGCTGCTGTTGGCGGGAAATTCTCCACTACCTCTCGGGCTCGTGATCCATGCACAGTAGCTTGTATAAGATGCTGAAATTTATTTTCAGGTGCGATTTCATCATCGTCATGAATGTTTTGAAATTGACTCCAAAATTGTAGCCAATCTTTAATATCGCCATTAAACTGTCTAAATTCTAATTTTGGAAGATTAAATTTTTTTCTAGCGCCAGATATAGTGTTTTGAGATTCACCGGCAATTGGTAATGTTGCTCCGATTCTCGCCAATTCCAGTTCATGTTCTCTTATTTTTCCATTTTCTTCATATTCCAGACGTTTTAATCTTTCGATTTTTTCAAATTCTGTTTGCTTTTGTTTTTGTTCTTCTTTTAGTTTTCGCTGACTCACGGCCGTTACTAAAATATTTGTCACAAAATCTGGATCTTCCAAATACTTTTTGCTATTCAAAATAATATCTTTCAATTCAGCAATTTTTACCTTGTCAGGTAGTGTCTCTCCGATTTCTTCTGCTACAAACAACAAGTCCTCTTTCAAGAAACCCTTAACAGTTTTAAACATGTTTGCATTCAAAAACAATGTCCTGTCGAGTTACGCCATTTCAATTATAGTCCACTCAAATGATCAAAAGATCCCCAGATGAGTGATATATTTCCGAAATGTAAATTAATCCGTATTCTAAATTGCAATTAAAAACTTTGATTCCATATTACAGCTTTTTATTAACAACTGAAAACCACATTAAAAAAATATACATTGCTGCCACACAGAACGAGCTAAATCAAACAAAACAAATAATTTCTAGGTTATAGATGGACGGTTTAAATTCAGACACTGAAAATAATATTGCACAATCATAAATTGAACACATACGTAAAATAGAAATTAAATAGAGTTAAATATTTACAAAATGTTACACCATTGTCAATAGATATCGGAAAATAATGAGTAATCACGTCGGAAACTAGTTGCGGTGATCATCGCCCGGCGTTCGGTCGGGGGATATGCCAAATGTCCCCCGCACTCGAGGTTGCCTCGACGCATATAATTCTATAAGGAAGTGATTGTTCAACGATCTTCCATTGCTTGGATACTCTTTATCAAATTCGTACGTATATCCTATGTGATTTTTAACCACAACAGATTGCTAGTTATGATTTTGTTCAGAAAAGTCTTAAAATTCATCACAATGATTATTAAAATGTTAATGTAATTTCAGGATGGTAACAACATAACTAAGTTAAAAATTGGAATGTAACGCATAAAAGCAAAGCAAAGCAAAACAAACAAAAACATACTGCACTACAACAACATAATGAAGCTGCAATTTATCTACTGTAGAAAGTTATAAGCATTACCTTTTAAATCTTTATTTTCAAAAAATTGCATTCATACTTATAAATAGCATGGTGCACTTATTTTTTAATTTTGCAACTATATTTTTAAAGGATACTTGTGTTATTTATAAAACTCCTTAATATTTACCTCAATTGTATCAGAAATTGGTGTAGAGATGATTTTGCGATTTTCTCAGAAAGCTTGCAAGTTTTAAAAATAATGTCAGTTTATTTTAAGATACACAACTCAGCACTGATATGGACGATAGACACAAACACAAAGAATATTTGACGAATCCAGATTAGCGTTCATCATTCAAATGATCCACTTGAGTATTACTACTTATGAACACATCTGTCGTGCAACAGCGCCACCTACCAGTCCGTTATAACTCGCAACCTACTGGCCCGCGATAAACAAATGTTCGTCATAAACTTTAAATTTCCTATCAAGAATTATAGAATATTCGATACCAATAAAATCGTTTTTTAAAGACAGAATTATGCGTTATTAAATTAATATAAAAAACGTTAACTTCAGATTCTTAAAAAATAATTAAACTTGAAAGATAAAATTTGTTTAGAAACTTACAAAGACTTGGGCATAAAACACACTTTAAAGAAATTAAAATGAAATAAAAATATAAAATGTTTGGTAGTATGATATATTCCAATTATCATATGATAGTATAATATATTCCGTTTTAGTCATTAATTATTATATTGGCAAAATCGCAAATGTGAAAGTTTGCTGCTGGGACGTTTCGAATTCACCGTTCATAGTTTTTCGGTACAGAACACGTACTTTTCCTGTACACGTACGTACAGTACCTGGATACGGTTTAATTATTCTAACTAAGCGCCATTTTAAAAAGTGGTGAATTATCTTTCACTAGCATAAGGTCACCAACGTTCAAGTTTGGTTTGTCTCTTTTCCACTTAGCCCGCCCTTGCAAATTGGGAAAGATAGTCCAATGACTAACGTTTCCAGAAATATCGAAAAAATTAGCATATTAGATTCCAAGTGCAATAGGTTACATTTTATTATTTAATGCAGTACGTGCAGAAATGGTTGTAAGTGCAGTCCCAATAAGGAAGTAACCAGGTGTCAAGGGACCGAAATCATGGGGGTCGTTAGAAGTTGCCAAATAGGTCTGGGATTAAAGCAGGATACAATTTCAGTTTATTAAGATGAGAAACTCTTCTGAAGTGAGCAATTGTGCTCCAACTGCTTCATTCCATTTTCCCATAGACACCTGAAATGTGCGGCAGAGGTAGAATTGAATTTTTATATGATGCTTTCTTTTCCATAGAACCTATTCAGTTCAAGATCTGCATCAATGAAGTTAATTCCTGTGGCTTGCCTCGATGGACCACAAATCTTCTTAATGATGCTAAAAAGGCTTCTAAAAAGATCTCTCTCACAACTTACAGATGTATTGCTGTAACAGTGACGCATAAGAATAAATACACATATCACTTAATCTGTGTCATTCCTATTCCTTTGCGGGGTTTCCAAGGAAAGACCCTGCGTAATCAAAATCTACTCTTGAAAAAGCTCTACTTGGTACAACTCAAGATGCTGGGAGATAGGCCATTATTTGTGCGATTCTCAAAGAATTTTATACAATTTTTGATAACTTTACGTACTGGGTCTCCATAGTTAATAATCCAGTATTTTTAATGGGAGTAGTAGTAAGTGATGTACCACTGTGAATATGTATTTCATGAATATGTTTAATTATTAGTTCAATTACATCCTTCGTCATCGTGGATATCTTCGTTATCCACGAAGGGACTAAAGGAAAAATTCTACTGCTAGAGCCAATATTTCCCCCTGCTCTTAAGAGAAGTTGCTTCTTTAAACTCATTTTTCTTAACTAAGTGCACGATAACATTGGTAGCTTTATCATGTCTAGAAACAGTTAAACTCTTTCAGCTTTTCTTAAATCTAAAACAACATGCCACTACATGCTTGAGCCATTGCAGGATTAGAATTTTATGAGGATGTCAAATTCATTTTGATTATTAGAAAAAGAGCACACAGCCATTTTTCGTTATTCTTCAAGAGGGATATCTAAGTTTAGAGACTAAAATAAACCCGATTCTTAGGTTAGTAAAATTACCAAGCATTAGCCACGGTGAACCATGAAACCAAATTTCACTGCTTATAAGGTCATTTAGTTTTGCACCATGAGACTCAAGATCTGTGATATTTTTAGTTCCTTTGCAAGACTGCCAATGAGAAAGAAAGGTTAAATTCTGTATCTCTCAAACACGATTGGCCACGAATGATTTCCAATTATTCCCAGAGCCCTTAATCCAATGAAACACTATTTGAGAGTCATTAAAACTATAAATTTCGCACTCATTGATTTTAAAAGGGGTTTTTAAATAATTAGCTAATCTTACATCAATGTAAGTTACCATCATTTCTAAGCAAGGAAGAGATAATTTCTTTAGAGGTGCTACTCTGTTTTTGGATAATACGAAGGACATATCTAAAGTACTGGGATTTCGAAAATATGCTTTAAAACCACATCTTTTGATACTAGCGTCAGCTAATATTATTAGAATCATATATTCTGCCTTAATAGCTGCATCACGCAAGAGATATATTCAAGGAATACGAATGTTCACAAGTTCCTCATTTTCAAAATATCAAATCATGAATTTACTTCTTAATTTATCAGGTACCTCACGGTTCGTATTGCGGCCAGATTCCCATAATTCTGTTATCATAAATTTTGCTATAGTTACATACCCAGAAACTAATAAAATTGGGTCATACATTTTGGCTACAACGAGTTTGTTATTTTGTGTTCATTAAACGAGCTTCCGAACTGTGTTAGATCTAACTTTAAATTGTCCTGATCTGTATTCCAATTCAACCCTTGAATTTTTGAGGAGTTTTTATTTAGATTATTTTCTTCAATATCTGTACCGTTTTTAAGCGACAATTCTTTTAAAATTTTAGAGTTACTCTTCGTTTTACGGAGATATATATTTGACTCTTACAAAATCATAACAGCAGTAGCTGACAAATAATACACTTTGTCGTAGCTGTCCGGCCTATGGCGAAGGTTATCTATAAACAAGGAATTATCAAACCTTTCAACATCACTATTTTCCCCTTTATACTGTTTTATGTGATATTTAATAATTGCCACAAGCATGGAAGGCGACTGACAAATTCCAAAAGGCACGCATGGCATTTTGAATATTTCATCATTTCCGAGTGAAATATTTAATCTTACTCGAGTAAAATACGATGAAAGGTATCTTTCATATCTGCCACAAAGATTACTTCATGTAACCAGAATTTTAAAAGGATATCTAATAAGTTGAGTACATGCTGCGTCCAGAAATAAAACACTGTTTCAAGATTTAGCATTTTTATCCCTAGATGAATAGTCATAAACGATGCGCATAGGGGACGTTGTCTTGTCAGGGCAAATTATAGTGCTGTAAGGAGCAAAACAGCTATCTCTTTCATGTTCAAAATGATCGCCGTCACGGCATTTTTCGATTATTCCCGTTTCTAATTCTTCCTTAATTATTTCCTTGTATACATTAAAGTAACTATTGATTATTCTTCAATATGTTTTCTAACTTAAAAAATTGTTTAGCAATCAAGAAATTATTCTTATATTGTAATTTGCATTCAGTAAATAACAACTTAATGATGTATTTTTCATTGTAAAACTGCAAGTTTTTACTACAGAGTTCAAACATTTCTAAATTATCTCGCGATAATGAATCAACGTCTGACATAAAGAATTCCTCTAAACACCAAAAAAAAAAAGTATCAAACAAGATAGCTGACTCATCTACTTTGCTAATTGAAATATAACATAAAGCAATAACACAGAAATATTTTGATTTGTAGAGGTTCGACCGCAGAACGTTTCTCCAAACATTGCTTGAATAAAAAATGATTCCTCGGATGTTTTTGTTAAACGACCGGATTGAATGTTTCAAAAGTAATTCATCCCGATTAATATACTTATTTTGCTTTCACTTAAGGTATGATCTGCAAGTCGTAGGTTGTTTTTTCATAAACTCCATCACAAAAAGAGATATTTGACTCTGAATAAAGCTAGAATCATATTTTATCTCTATGTTTTTTAACGGATCAGTTCTATTTTTCAGATTAATGAAACTAACTGGGAATTGTTTTCCTTCACAGTTATTTTCGAATGAATAGACTTTTTAATGTTTCTCTTTTTTTTATGGATAAATTTAAGACTTAGGCTAATTCTGTTGAACAATAACTTAATTCAGAATCTGAATTTATCAAGTTACACAAAATATTTGTTTTATTTTTATGTTAAGTGATAACGAAACATGTTTGCAATACCTTTTTTTTAAATTCAATTACTTAGCAGATACTATAGTTTAGTTTTCGTAAGAGCTCGCGTTCACTTCAGTTACATAATTTGTGGTCCGGGGTAACCTGGTTGGTAGGGCGTTGGATCCGCATCCCTTGGGTTGCGAGTTCGAACTCCTCCCCCCCCGGCTGGTGCACGTATAAACCTATCGTGGTCACAATGTCCTTCATGTCGAGAGTAATACTACTGGGGGTACTGGATCAGAGGTGATCGTTCTCTGATCCAGGTCTAAACTACGATTTGTGGATGAATGAATGAAGTCTGCCCCGTAAAAAGGGTTGTGAAGCGTTAGTAGTCATTTCGGCCCAACTGAAAAAATAAGAGACACAAAAAATTCGGATTAAATCGTAATGGCTCTTTAGTCAACGAGCCTGTCAAAAAATGACAAGTGCCATTAGAAACAACACAATTTGTTACTTCGGGCTTACTTTTAAATGAGCAAAAAAAAAAGGGGGGGGGGGTATTTCTACAAATATCTCAAACTTGGAGTTTGGAGTTTTTGGATTTTATTGGCACAAGAGCCATGGTGTTATCTATGCAGCGTTAAACTGTATTTGTTTTAGGATTAAAATATATAATTTCAGCTATAAAATGCAATGTAAAAACATTTTAAAAATAAGAAGAATATTTAAATTTTGAGATAAAAACCTATTGATTAAAAAAAAAACCAAAAGATTAGCATGTGGCGTTTTATGCAGCAAATCAGAAAAATTGAAGTTGTTAAAATGGTACATGTGTTCATTACTTAAGACATTCAGTGAGAATATGGTAAACAGTCATGATGCAATTGTATTGTGAGCACATTGGTGCCTCTTCTCCAAAAAGTATATGGTGATGGGTGAATCTAGTATGACCGATGCTCAAACGGGTTAAGATTGTGCCCGCTTTTCTATTTGGGAGACATGGCCAAAGTTCAACACGAGGTTTAACACTATGAAGTTTATTTCCTGTTAACAGATCCCACTGTATCGGCCATTTTGAGAGATAGAGCAAAGTTATGTGTTTTTTCAAATCACTTACAGGGATATTAATATTTGCTGTAGTAGCTGATTTGGCGGCATTGTCCGCCTTCTCGTTGCCCACAATGCCTACATGAGAAGGCAGCCAACAGAGGAAAATTTTAAATCCTCGAGAGGAAAGTCTATTGAAAAGGTTTAAAATCTTAGAAACTAATGGGTGATTTCTAGATTGAAGATGGTATGCTTTTAAAAACTGTAAAACACTTACTGAATCGATGTAAATAATATATTTCTCTTGAGGACGGTCGTATATTTTTTCTAATGCAAATAGAACAGCAGTTATTTGCGCAGTGAAAACTGAACAAGAAGGATGGGTTTTAAATGAAAAGACTGCATTTGGGAAAATTACAGCGAATGAGACACTGTCCGATATTTTTGATCCATCCATGTATATTGCAATATAATCTTTATATTAATGTCTATGTTCATAAAAAATGTGTCTATAAATAGAATCTGAAGTGTCAGATTCCGTAAACCCTTCAAATGGATTTAGGTATTGCATATTGGGATTTATCCATGGAGGAAAAATATTGCCCAGTTGGGGTGAAGTAGATTTAGGTCCTTGAGAATGTTATGAATTTTAGTAAAATAAATAGGTGTAAAACAATTCCGTGCTTCCTGTATTCGAGTTAAGAATGGACGGAGTTTAAAATTATGAAAGGGATGTTGTGCATTTGATTCCGTTCTGAAATAATAGTGCAAGGATAGCATTTTTCGTCTAAAGTCAAGGGAGGTCTCAAAACAAGCAACATACAGACTCTGAACTGGAGAGTTCCTAAAGACTCCTAAACACAGTCTGAGAGCATTATAATGAACAGGGTCTAATTTCTACAAAACTGTCTTTCTGGCTGACCCGTAAATAATACAACCATAATCCAGCTTGGATAGAACGAGAGCTTTGTATATTTTAAGCATGGATGTTCTATCCGCTCCCCAAATCGAAGTTGACAAAACTTTTAATATGTTTAATGCTTTTTCACACCTTTTCCGCAATACTTTTACATGTGAGAAAAAAGTGAGCTTCTTATCAAAGATAATGCCTAGAAATTTAACTTCATTTTTGAATGGTATAATTACTTTATTTAGTTGTATTTCAGGATCAAGGTGTAGATTTCTTTTTCGACAAAAGTGGACAGTAGTTTCTGAAGCCGAAATGGTAAAAATATTGGCGTTGCCCCATTGTGTTATATTATTTACTGCAGTCTGCAGTTGTCTCTCTATAAAACGCATGTGCATCCCAGTACAGGAGATGTACAGGTCGTCAAAATATAAGTAGCCCTTAACAGAAAGGAGAAGCTACTTTAAAATATTATTAATTTTTAAAATAAAAAAAGTAATACTCAAAATACTGCCTTGAGGTACACCCTCTTCCTGAATAAAATAGTCAGAGTTTCTGATTTTATCTTAACACGGAACTTCCTCAATCTTAAAAATTTTGAATAAAAATTGGTAAATTGCCCTTTAATCCAAGGTCATGTAAATCTTTTAAAATACCGAATCTTCAGGCCCAATCATACAATTTTTCAATGTCAAAATATATCGCAACCAAATGTTTCCTCTGCAAAAATGCCAGATGAATATCAGTCTCCAATGCGAGTAGATTATCAAGAGTACTCCGAGCTAAAACCACTTTGATGAGGATGAAAAAAATTATTCGTCTCCAAATGGTAAATGAGTCTTTGATTAATCATTTTTTTCCAAGAGTTTGCATATATAACCGGTTAAAGGTATCGGAGGTAATTTTTTTGGTTTTTAGGATCTTTTCCAGGTTTTAATATGGGAATTACCATTGCCTGCTGCCAGAGAATTGGGAAATATTGCTCATTCTAAATACGGTTATAGAATAAAAGTACAACTTTTTGGGATTCTACTGTCAAATTTTTAGTCATGGAATAGTTAATTATGTCAGGTCCCGGTGATGAGTCCCGGACATAAGCAATTCTGACTGAAATTCGGAGGAAATAAAATTACAGTTATATGATAAATCAGCTCCAGAATAAAAACTTAGTTTTTGTTTTTCTGCTTTACTTTTAGCATTTGAAATTGGAAGTGGGTAATTCTGGCTGCTAGATGTTAGTGCCAGGGTCGAAGCAACAGAATTTGCAATGTCTTTAGTGGATGATAATGTTGCTCCATTATGAATTAAAACAGAAATGTAGTTTGTTGTAGGAGCACCTGAAGCTCTCTTTACTTTATTCCACAGCTCATGCCTTGAAATCCTACAGCTGATACAGGACACAAACTTTTGCCATGAAAGCTTTCGTTTCCGGCATTGTATTCTTCTCGAAATGGCCCTAGTCTTTTTAAAATAAATAAAGTCCGACGTTGTGGGATGTCTTCGGAAGATACCCCATGCTTTCCGTTGTTCTTTATATGAGTGTTTGCAAACGTCGTCCCAACAATGTTTGTTTTGCCTTTATTGTTTACCAAAACCACATTTCCACATTTGAAGTTGTTTCAGGAGGCACTATTGCAGTATTTTGAGGGTCACTATTGCTAACTGAGGTTGAGGTAGAAGGTCGCTGATGTATTGGTGTAACAAGCTGGTTTGAAACTGCCTGAGAATTCGGAGCAGATGATGAGGCTTTTTCGAATGCCTTTTTTATTTCGAGAACAGCTAGCCAGTCACTTCGTTTAATCGTCATCATATCATAATTAGCGATTTTTATAATTGTGTTCACTGAAGGAGCGACTGTAGCAGTAGCATTACTTTGAGCATTTTGTCGATTTGTTTGTGCTGAAGGTATAATATTGGTTGTTAGGGCTTCCGAGAAGGAGAGACCTGATTTGGGCATTCTATCCATTACAATTTTTCTAGCTTCGGGGAAAGATAAGTTTTTTCTAATTTTTATTGTTTATATTTCTTTTTCTCTTTTAAATTTTGGACACGGTCTAAAATAAGATGGATGTTCACCGTTGCAGTTCGCACATTTTGGCGTTGTAGCACAGCAATTATCACTTTTATGATTTGGAAGAGAGCGTCGGGCACAAATTTCTGTGGCCCCTTTGCAAGCAGTTATTGTGTGACCGAATTTCTGGGATCTGAAGCAACGAAGTAGATTCGGAATAAATGGCTTTACTGACAAATTATGTACGCTATTTGCACAGCTTTTGGTAGAAGTGGTGTATTAAAAGTTAAAATAAGATGTTTGGTTGGAATCTTTTGGTTATTTTTCTTGATAGTTATCCTTTGAACGTGAATTACTTTCAGTTCTTTTAAGTTTTCCAAAATATCTGCTTCAAAGTCTCTCTGGAACTCTTTTTCCGAGATTACTCCTTTGGATTGGTTAAGTGAGCGGTGTGCTGTGACAGTTACGGATATTTCTCCAATTTTTTTCAATTTCATTGTTTTGAGACTGCTGTTTGTTTTTTATTTGAATTAGCAGATTCCCATTTAATTTTTTGATAGTTTTCACCTAACCTATAGTTCCAATAATAGCTTTATGTATCAAAAGGGGCGATACTGGTTTCAATGAATTTTGTTCAATTGAAATAACAAAAATTTTTAAATAAGCATTACAATCAATATTTACATTATGAGCCAGGCGACATTTTAGGAGATTCAGGCCCGACGGCAACGCCCACCTCGGAGCCTTACAAGGGATGGTAGTTACCGGCTTTGGTGATTGCCAACCTCAGTACTTGCCATGATGCTAGTCTCAACCTATACTCTGGGAGTCACCCCCGGGGACAGTGACCACCCTTAACGCCAAGCCCAAGAAATGGCTCCTTCGCTTGACCCCCTTGAGCAGCCCAGTTAAATGGATGAGATACCTGCCGATTGATACACCGGGGACCAAAATGTACCACCCGTCTAAAGGGTCGCCATGCACGGCAAACACGTGGGGGTATTTGCTGTCCATGAGAAGCAAGAAGCAAACAGAGCGGCGACAGCTTCTCATGGAGATCTCCCTCACCTACTCTCGAGGGATGGAATGATCAAGCAAACAGCAGAAGGTGGAGAGAATAATAACTTGAAAGGGAGTAAAGATCCCAGTGTACCTCGGTATTGGGACTCTCGTACTCACCTACAGTAAGTGAGCCCCTGAGGGGTTTTCGTTCTTGGATTTTCGCTCAATAGAATATTGCCCGATACTTTTTAAAGCAACGATAACGTAAATTATATGTTTTAAGTGCTTTCTTTTCCTTCATACTCTCAAGGGAATTAAGATCATTGTAGATGTTACAAAAAACATATCATTCCTTAAAGGAAGTGTCAAATTCATTAATTGATTTACTTTTAAATTGACATTATTTTTGAATCCTTGTTTTGGGTTAGTCTTCCCCATAGAGCTATTAATCAACACAGTGGCTTCCCTACATTCCACTTCTATCTTGACGAATTCTATTAATTCAGTTTCTTCAATATTTTGTTTAGATGGCCTTTTTCTATGAGAGATAAATCTTTGGATAACAACTTAAGCATGATTGGGTTCAATAACTGACCACTAACACACAAATATCATCAAATTACTTAAATTTCTACAATATATTTGTAACTGATCATAGAGTTTTCTTAAAACAAAAATATTAGAATAACTTTTTACTGATTCCTACTGTAAGAGCAACTGAATAAATTTCAATACTATCACATCTTTAGATCAAACCTCTGCTCTAAAATTTTTATACTTATATCATAATTATCTTCAGATAGGCTATAACAAAACACACAATTATACACATGACCTATAAACAAACTTTTCAACTTTAGTTAAGCTGGAATTCCAGTGAATCTCATTATCAAATGAATTAAAAAAGCCATGCAATTTGCTTAGATGTCTGCACAACCTGCACATTTTTCCAAATTTAATTTGGGTAGCTTTATTGATGAGCTCAAAACAGTATTGTTGAAGTCTTGGTACTACTAATACAAGTACTGGTTGTAAGTACAATTATTTATTTAATAATTTTGTCACTGTTTTCTTTATTTTACTGATAATTTTAAATCTATTCTTCATACTTTTCACATGCAAGTAACTCATTATCAAAAACAGTTTCATCTATTACTAATCTATCTTTGAATTCTTTATTTTATCTTGATATTCAGTTAAGAGCTCATGTGACAAGATTAAATTTTCAATATGATCTTCCAATTCATTCTGAAGAAAATAAGACTTCAAGTTTATTCAAAACTGTAGTAGCTCTTCCATGTACAACAGCACTTTCTTTTAAAAAATCTTCCTAACTCATCTGTCATGTTTTGTTTCTGTGGTTGATACTTGGAACAAATTATAAATCTTAAAGCCTATATGATGGCTTGCTAATCACTAGTGACCCCAGAACAATGAGAGATCAAGAATTACCTCAACTGTATCAGAGGGTAGTGGAAGCATGCTAATGAGATTTTATCAGGAAGGTTGCTTTTTTTTTAAAGTTTATTTTAGAACACAAAACAATACTAAAATGGATGGTAAATACAAACACAAAGAGAATTCAATGCATTAAGAGTAGCATCCTTCATTTAACTGCTCCAATATAGTATTACTACTTATGAACACATCTGTTGTGCAACAACACTTACTAGCTTTGTTATAACTCACAACTTGTTTAATATAATGAATACATTACCACTGAAACTGCTGCATTATACACAAAGATCTACAAATACACAACTAATCAGTAATTAAAAGATAAAATTCTCCATGTTAAATTTTGAAAACCAATTCATAACTTTGCTTCAAAACATACAAAATATCTATATCATACAAAATAACATATGTTCTTAATATTAAAATTGGAAAGATAGATTTTTCAATAAGCGCCATATAAACTACATGTGTGACTTAACAGTTACTTTGAAATACCATTTAAAAAAATAAATAGATTAAAATGTATAACATTATTTAATTATGATTGTTTTTTCAAGAATTTCACTTAATTTTTCTCCATAAAAATTTAAATAATTCAACCAACAATTATCTAAAAAGTAGCATAAATATTTCCAATAATAATTTGACTTACAATATCATGACATGCATTTTCTTTCCAACCTTAGATAATCAGAAAGGAAATGAATATTAAAGTCTTATTTAATGTTTTTAATTTTAATATTAATTTGCAAGTATTAAGATACAAAATCAGTGCAAAAAAGATAGCTAAATAAAAATTTGCAAATGCTGTGATAATCAGATATAGAAAATTGAAGCCAAGGAAATTATTTATTTGCCCACAGATAATAATTTTTTAAAAATCAAATGAATAAGTCAAAAGACGTAAAATTGAGAATAAAAAGGTTTTGAGGTATGTATTTAGACAAATATAATTCTTTCTCTACATGAATTTGCAATTCAAAACGATGAAGTATTTACATCTAAATCAATTTTTTGGAATGTACCTGGAGATGTACATCTCTCTTTCCAGTAGTACCATAAGCAGAATTTGAAGTCAAATAATGATGGATTTTTTTTACTGCTCCTCGTTCTGCTTCTAATTCAGCAGATGAACTATCAGTAGGTTCAAAATAAACTAACTTTACTAGAGTTCCTCCAATATCCATTCCAAACCATGGCATTGCTAAGTAAAATATAAAATATATATAAAAAATAGAGAGAGTTATATATACAGAGTTATATTTCAATCTGTTAAGAGAATTAGAATTCAAAAGCTATGATATGATTACAGTGCAAATTATCTTTTAAAAAAATCATCTTTATGTTCACAATAAAAACATTGACAATTCACTGTATTACATATGTCCAATTAGAAATCTATTTAATTTTATGTGATGTTTTAATACTATCTAAATGGCATTAAACGTTAAATATTATACATTAAATAATAAATTGAAATATAGGAAAACTGACAGCCCTAATTACATTTTTCATAGATAAGCTCTCAAAATACTATTAAAAGATGTGACAATATGATAAAGTTGAAATCTATCAATCGTTTTTCTAATTTCTATTTTCATCATATATTTATCATTCAACTACAATATCTTTGAAAAGCATGTATATTAATAAAAAAGTATTATTCATCAAATGTCTACAACAAAGGTCAACGGTTTTCTCAAAAATGAAACTTACGAGGAGCCGACAAAATGAAGTTTGGAACATCACCCATTTCATTAGAAGCCATTTTAGCTGAAATATACATATATATAATAAGAAATGCATATTAGACTGGCAACTTTCTTACAATTTTTTTAATTTTTAATAAAGCAATCAGAATTTCCAACTACTATTTTAAAATTATACAAACATTAACAGATGTTTTTTTTTTTAAATAATTCAATACATAACATTAAAAAAATTGGCATTGGCAAGGTTTAATATGGAAAAACTAAGAGCAATTCATATCTATACCTATCTATCTACCAGATATATATATATATATATATATATATATATATTAATTAACAAAATAAGACAACCGAATCAAAACAATAATCAATAGAAAAAAATAGTCAATAGAAAAAGAATCCGGCCTGAAAACTTCGTCAGGAGCCCCTTTCAAGCAAGGATTCCTAATAAGGGATTTTTTCTGTGAGGCATCGGTGGACAATGGTCAAAAGTATTGACACCTCGTGGCCCAAAAATCCCCCGAAAATGAAGGCAAAAGAGACATACCAATTTTAACAGCAAAAGACTTTTTTTCTATTGATTGTTTTGATTTGGTTGTCTTATTTTGTTAATTAATTTATATTCATTTGTATTTTAGTTGTAGCTGCATTTGCGCTCTCCAAATACAATGATTGATTTAAAAACATTTTAATTTTTAAAACTTGTTTGAATCAGTAATGATTTTTAGTTTCGATTCCAGTTTTGGTTTTGTTTCCGTGGTTACTTCTGTTTCTGTTTAGTTTAAATAATTCTTTGAGTATAGTATTTTGGATTTGTTTCATTAATTGGTTCTTATTCCTTTACCTTTCATTTTGTGAACTTTTAGCGTGTAACTCTGAATTGAGTTTTAATTTCGATTTCGACCTAGTTGGTTTCGTTTTAATTTTTGTTGATCAAGAAATGGGTTTTGATTGTTTTAATAATTTTATGATTGTATATATATATATATATAATTAAACTAGACATAACTACTGAATATTAGATTCTTGATTATTAGAACTCTATTATTTTGTAGAATTGATTCTTTTTATAACAAATCAATGAAACATTATTTAGATTAAAAGATACAAGAAAATAATTCACTTAACAAATAAATATAATGAACTAAATAAATAAAATCAAGATAAAATTTGAATAGATTACTATTTAGAATTTCCCCAATGAACATCTTCAACCATATTTTTAAGCCTGAGAATTCAGATATCAAACTTATAGTGTTAATTATATTACATTATACTAAACATTAAATATGAAACATAAATATTATAATTTTAAGACTGAAAAATTTGCTTTTTTCCCACAGAACAATATGAAAATGATTTTTTAATGCAACTAGAGTTCTTATATATGAAATCTTGTTATCTTTGAAAATAAAATTTCAATCTTATATATTCTAACTTCACTGATAAAATCACATTTCCAAATTTATAAATAAATGCCTAAAGATATGACAGATAAGAAGATATGACATATAAAATTAAATTTTAAATGTATGACATCTTTAAAAAATACTGCAGTCAATTCAGAAAAATTAGATACATAGACATATATTTTTAACTATGGATATTAGAAATATATGGAGGAGAGATTTTAAGACAAAAAGCTAATGTTCGTGGAGAAAAATATTAATTAATATTCAGAGCAATTCAATAAGAAAACAGTAGTTTTTTACCCCCATTTTCCAATGCAGCTATGCTTAATGCATAGGAAACTATAAGACTAAAGGCTTTATTCGCAGACAAAAAACTAGAGATTTATGTAACATAATATTTTTTTAAATGGTAAAAGATTCACATATGTAAAAAAAGAAAGAGTAGCAACTAAAATATTAGAATACTCAAATTAATTCCCTATTTTTATTATAAAAAATTCGATACTTTTCCATTATACCGGCGCAAATCTCGCCAAGCAAACTTATTGGCAACAGCACACAGTCGCCATTTTTGGCGCAGGCGACAAAATGGCTGCGACTTTCTTTAAAAATGTAGCGGCAAAATGTTACCGGCGGCGATATTCAGTTTGGCGTTGATTGCATCATTGTTGGCGACTTTTCGCCTGAGCCGGTATAATGAAAATGCACCAAAAATTCATATGTGATTCAAATCGGAATAAGTTTCATAAAATATAAAAAAACAATTCTTGCATTTGTTTCTTATTTAATATACTGAAATTACCAAAAAAATGAAAAGCTTAAACTGATTGAAAAATTTAGAATAAAACATGAAAAATCATGCTTTTGTTGAAAATATATTTTGTATCAGAATAGAATTTTTTTTTTTAATTTTACACAAAATTCTTAATAATAATTCCACAGATGAAATGGTTAAACGCAAATATTCCGTAAAAAATAAAAGTGATTATGCAAGATATAAAAAAGCTACTTCAGAATACAAGAATAAATACTTCACTGCACAAAAAACATATTCATTTCAACAA
Source organism: Argiope trifasciata (assembly GCA_026543055.1). Lineage (NCBI taxonomy): Eukaryota > Metazoa > Arthropoda > Arachnida > Araneae > Araneidae > Argiope > Argiope trifasciata. The sequence goes on from JAPMOQ010006612.1 coordinate 3,339,080, forward strand.
TGAAATGCCAAGGACATCAAAAACATACATTTTTTATCAATATTATTATTCAGTTCATTTATGCACGAAAAATTAAGAAGTGATATAAATTATTTATGTAAACAAAACCATTTTGAAAAATTTAAAAAAAATCATAGCTATGTGTAGCAGAAATTAAACAGAGATTTAAACGATGCGGTTAATAGAGACACGGTTAGAAACAACGAACTATTCCAGTCATTTTTCTTTAAATAGATTTTCTTATTATTTCATCACCAATTTAATAAAGTCAAGATTCCTAAGGGAAGCGTTTTATTTCTTATGGCTATAAAAGATTTAAATATCATTTCACTGTTGTTTTTAAAATTTATTTCGAATATATATATATATATTCATTCATGACATTTGTTGAGCAATTATCTGGTCTAAGTTTCCATATATATCAGAAAATTGTGATCAACAATCCCCTTCTTGCTTTTAGATGACGAAAACTAGTATTGAAACTTCCTGGAATAAAAGAAACTAGACATGAAATGTAACTGGAATTGTGGAAGATTTCCTGATTGATTAACTGGGACAAGGAGAATTGAAGGAAATGTGTACCTCAGCTTCTCAGGAATGTTTATCAAAATTCACTTTTTCTTATTGACCAATCCCGGCTCGCGAATGTATCCCGCTACGTGTATCTATTAAGCTACATGCGTTAAAACCTTCTGTCAATTTAACCTCAAAAATTTTTAGTCAGGCCTCAAAGTTTTAAGGCACGTGCAACGTAAATCCATTAAATTTCCCGTTACCCCAAAATAAACTTTATTTATTCTAATATATTAATTACAGCCAACATGATATCTCATCATGACGTTAGAGCATTTTTGCGCTCGTCTAAATTAAATCAATTTAAGTTTAACTTTCCCCCAACTCTCACAAATTAAAGTTCTATTCAAAATTATGATGTGGAGGTGCTCGCGACCACTTTGTCACATCGCGGAACTCCGAAACATCACGACGTTGCCGTTGCCGTCCCTATGACCGATGCAATCGTGCATGTGATTGGCTATCGTGCAAACGTAATGGATTGTGTATGTTTACATTTCGAAGATAAACCATAAACATATATCAGATCTACTCTGATTAATCTTTAAATCATTGTCATATCAAGTTCAAAATAATGGTTTGAATTAACACAAAAATATAAAAGAATTTCAAAGCAAGTGTTGATATATGTAGGATAGTAATCATAAAAATATAGTTCTTTTTATCATGTAGATAATGCTAATCTATTTACATTTACTTCCAAATTTTAGTAACATGTGGGATGATTATGATTTAAAGTACATTTGTTCGTATCACCAATAAGTATTAAATTTTGATAAATGATTTTTTTTTAATTTATTTAAAAGATTTTATTCTTTTAGTGATTTTTTTCTTGTGAAACAGGCAAAGAGTGCTTTTTATCAGTATCATGTTTTCATAAATATTGAATCATTATTTTTGATAATGATCATCATCTTCATATTTAACTATCAGAATTTTATTGCTGCGGATATCCATATTTCCTCGATTTTACTTTCATCTCTTTACCTTTCTTTCCCCCCTTGTTTCAATAACAATTCCCTTAAGCCCAACTAATTGTTGAAATTTTTATTAAATACTTATTCTACCTAGTTGCTGCATGACAAGACTTAATAAGCATTACCCATTTTTATTATTATTTATTTATTTTGAATTCAAATGAAATATGTAGGGGAAAAAATACTCATATATTGAACACATTCAAAGCGAAGACTTTGATTTTAAAAATAAAAAATCAAGACTTTTTTTTTTTTTTTACTTTTTAAAATCAACAACATAGACTCAGGCATTGATTTCTATTATACAGCAATTGCAGCAGAATTAGCCAAGCAAATGTCTTTCTCAAACTTTAATGCCAAGACAATTTCTGCAATTCTTAATAGCAATTCTTTCAGTATAAATTATCAAGATCAAGCCACTCATGTGTATGTGAATTTAAATTAAAATATTTCAATACCATCTTCTTTTACTTTATTTAATATTAAAAATTTTTAAATATTTCCAAATTTCAGTAAAAGGCATATTTCTAATATCATGTCTGTATTTTACTCAATATTTAGCAGTATATATATATATATATATATATATATATAATGGAATTTTAAATAGCCATTTTATATTTCTTCAAAAGTAAAATTTTTCAACATATTTTTCTTTTTTCTCTCATTTGGTTTGAATTAGTGCTTTCAATAATTTTTGTATCCAATAGAGAAAATTTCATTTTCCATGAAGGTAAAATATGCCAATCAATTGAATACTTTTTTCTTCTGAACATGAATATTTCAAAATCCTTTTATAGAAGGCTTTATACAGATGTATGAGGCCTCATAAAATGCACTTAGAAATTTAATAAAATGATTCAATCATTAAAGATGCATAAATTATCATTGTATAGTGTTAAAAGGCATACATGTTACATTTTTTTAAAGGATTGAGAAATTATGTATATTTAAAGTAAGTACAGTAGTTTCATACAAGCATATTAAATAGTACTCTGTTCCTAATTATTTAATTTAAATACAAGTAGTTAAATACACCATTCAAAAGTGTATTTGTTGACGATTATTTCCATATCAAATGAATGTTTTAAAATTTTAGTTCTTAAAATATCTCTAGTTTTATATAAATCTTGTCCTAGTTTTATATTAATCTTCAGTTTCTAAATGTTTACATTAATTGCAATTTCATCTCTATACATACTACAGTGAAGCAAAAAAGAGTAATACTATTTGATTTTCGATTTTCTCAGGGTGCATAGCGTCATGGAAAGAGCTTAAATTTGAAAAGCACCATTTTAAGCACCTTGAAAGTGCTTAATTTTGAGAAAAGGTCCTTAAAGAGTGCTTAGTTTTCTCGTGAAAACGAAGAAAGCATTTAGCCCCCCCCCCCTCCTCCCCTGCAAACTGAATATGAAAAGCTTTTGTTTGCTTTGTAATTTTTTTAAATAATTTTTGAGAAATTAGTTTTGGATACCAAAGAAATATATAAGAAAGATTTTTTATAATAATTTAATTCAAAATGATATCGTTCTCCATTTCGTTCGTTCCGAATTCCGTTATTCTCCGAATCGTAGAATCACATTGTTCTGCAGCTGTTAAAATTGTAATAAAAGAAAGGGGGATGTTTCCTTTGCTTTTATTTATGCTTTAAAGAAATTTTAGACTGTTTATGGAATGAAATTCTTCATTTGATAAGTTTCCTTTAATTTTAATACAATGCTATATATTGTCTCGCTCTGGCACTTTTTTTAAATGCTTCAATTGCATTTTTACTTTCTCTATAGAAAATTTAGAGAAAATATTGTAAGCGTCAAAATAATTCGAACTTGAGAATTAATGAATATCTAAGTTTCATACCTCTTTGAGTTTGAAAACAAATTTTCGAAAAATGTCTGTCAGTGATAAAGATGAAAGCAAATTGATAAATAAATAAAAATAAAAACCCCGCTTTGAGCTAGACTGATGAAATTTGTCAAACGGTATTCACATCAAACCTGTATATTTCGATCAAATTTTCAGCAGCATCCGTTTAGAGGGCATCTGTTTGTCTGTCTGACTCTTAGAATATAAATTAACAGAATAACTACAAAACGAAGAGAGCTGGATAATTAAAATTTAGTGCGCAGATTTAGTATCCATTGCATAAACATCTGTCAAATTTTGAGTCAAATCCAACAAGGCATTCGACACACATCCATCTTTACTTTCTGAAATATGTTAATGCTATAACTCATAAATATAGCAATATTGGTATGTAACTTAATGATTATAAATGTTGTTTTGAGTCAAATTTTTCCTTAAATCAATTGGAAAGGACGAGCCTGAAATCGAAATTTGCTTTTCTGATACTTTTAACTGTATGCTAGAAATTAATCGTAAAATATTTGCCAACACAATAGAGAACGAACCACAATCTAATCTATCGACCGTTTGTATGTCAACATTTATGAGTCCAATCACAGGCTCTCTTTCTCGGAATTGACACTTTCTAGAAATCGGCTGTTAAGGTGGGTTCACACGAGGCTTTTTATTGCCCGCTAACTTTGTCTCTCTGCTGTTGTCCCGGCATTGTCACAACCCCCGATAACAAGGCCAGAATACTTACGTCACAGAAATTGATGACGTCGTTGCGAGAGGTTACAGGATGTGGGAGTAATTTTGGAGGCCGAGGGAAGAATTTCACCCTCTTCAAGTTTCACTGATAAGAAACGAACTCTTCTCCACCACGCCATTTTTTAGCCAGTGGTCCTTCTGTGTTTGCGTAAACAAGAAGCGCTTTTTCTAATTTGCAAGAAAAATTGGATATACTAAAAATCATTTCCATTTGGATTTACTAAATATCAGGAACAGAAATGCCTCTGATCTGTTGTGTTCTAAACTGTAAAGGAAATTACAGGAATGGCCCAAGAGTAAGTGTTTTTGCCTTTCCTAAAAATGAAGAGCTTAAAAAGAAATGATTAAATGCCTACACCGTGAAGGATTTTATCCATCTCCGCATAGCAGGGTAAGCTCATTTAATTGTTTTAAAGTAATGTCAAATATTTCTAAATGAAAAGTCATTTATTTTCGCTTTAGAAACTTAACAGTTCAGTAATATATATTATTCGTGATTTTAATCAAGTGCATTATAAAAAAATTATTTCATAAAAGGCTGTAATGTAGGAAATATTATTGTGAACAATAATTAGAATATTTTCCACAATTATGTTTTCATGCTTTGTTTACTATTGCATGTATAATAGCTTTTTCATGTTTAAATTTTATTATATAACAGCGGTAAATACCTGAGAGTAAGCAAATTAAAAATTATCCGTACTTATTATTATATATAGTTTTATGTTGTATATTTGTTACTGTATTTAAATTAAACTTTAAAGAAGTCAATATTTACGAATTATTTCATTTACTGTATGTCTGTGAATTACATTTTAAAAGAAATGATATTGAAAGAGAAACTAGTCTATTTGATTCGAAGTCAGTAAAATTATTAAGTACCCCTCTTAAGTATCCGAGCTTAGTCACTGGAGCAATTCCATCTCAGATGCCAAATTGTGCCTCTTACATGTCATCTTCAACATTTCAAAGGGAAAATCCCGAAATAAAAAAGATGAAATTAGAGATATATAGAGAACTCAATATATAGAGAAAGCTCTCCAGGAAAGTATAACAGAAAAAAAGAAATACGATGAAACAAGAGAATTTAAAAATTTGGAAGAATTAAAACAGCGCATTTCATTAGTAAATTTGAAAAATTTCTGGAATGTCATTCATAAAGAAAACAAAATTTTATTTGTAAATATTGAATTAAGTTCTGGTCCTGAAATTGCATTGTCTGTTGTAATAAATGATGTATTAGAGGTTTCAGCTTTTGTTGGAAAAACAAGCAATTGGAAAATTCCAAATATTTCTTCCCTACCAATAAAAATCCATAACATTAACAATTTAAACTAAATATTAGAGCATCTGCCAGAAATGAAGAAAAAAAAAAAACTCATTGCTGAATTCGGATATTATTTCCCAAATTCATGGTTTCATGGATAGTTTAAATATAACCCAAGAAATTTTAACCAACGTTATAACATTTATGAAGAAGAATATTACAGAAGAAGATTTTAAAAAATCAGGAGATGTTTTACCAGTGTTAGTTTATTTAGGTGGTTACTGTGTCCACACAGTTCTTAAAAAGTTGAAATGCAGCATCTGCAAAAATTTTTTAACAAATGAAAAAGAACTGGACTGCTCAACTACTTTAATTCAAAATTTTAGCCGAGCTAAACTTTTATACCCCAAGAAATGCATTGTAAATGTAATTTTATATTCTTACATTATAATTCAGAAACTATGTACCATACATGAAGAAGAATTTTTGAAATTTTCCAATCAAAAATATTTAGCAGCAGAGATAATTTTCAATAGTTTAGTGAATAAGGAACAAATACATGATTATGGCGAATGCATTTCAGGACATAAACCAGAAAATGTTTATAGAATGATAATTTGATCAGCTGTAAATTCGTTATTGAATAATTATTGTAAAAAATTAAATGACAGTTTGAAAAACTCTTCTAAAACTATAAAGAAAAGAAAACTTGACAAATTTACTAAAGTTACCTCTTAATAAAAGTTAGGAGAAAAGGAAAAGGTTTAAAAGCTAAATTTCAACTAGACATGTTTTTCAATTTATGAAGTAATTATAGTAATGATATTGCATCGACTTCAGAAATCACAATTGCAGCTCCAACTGAATTAAAAGGCACCACAAAAACTGCATAAGCTTGTATTGAAAATGTAGAAACTGAAATATATTGAAGAACTGTATGTTTATATAAATAGGATCGAATCTGAAAATAACGACGAGAAGAGCAATAGCAATTATGAACAAATAAATTTAAGTGATCCAGATTTATGTTTCAGTATTATAACTGACAAGTTTAGAATAATTTAAAAACGGACTTGCACAACAAAAAGAAATTTTTGCTAAGAGAGCTGAAGGTAGATCATTTTCCTCTTTTCCACTTCTTATACTTAAAAAAAAGCCAAATAGAGAAAACTAGTTAATTCTTTGATGCAGGTTATTTTATTTGAAAACAAAGACTCACCAATTTATGCTCTAAAATAAAAAGAGAGAGATGGAGGGAAAAAGAGGACAGTTACAAAATTTATAGATGGCTATAATAGCTGGAAAGAGCTGTCAACTGTAATTCAGAATCATGAACGTTTTATTTGTCACTTCAATTCCTTTATTGGTTGGAAAAAATTACTAAATAAACTTTTTTTTTATTTTACTGTTGATGAAAACCAAATAAATTTATATGAATAAAAAATGGAACGGCTTAAATTACTGCTTCAAAGAATTGTTTTTATGATTCTATATTTATCATGTAACAACCTTTCATTTCGTGAAAACCATGAAAATAATAGGAACACCTAATATTGAAAATTTTTGTCTGTTTAATCGAATAATTTAGTAAATACTACTTTGTGCTAATAGATAATATAAACTGAATAAAAAAAATTCGAAAATTGGAATTGGGTATCATTTAGCACTGTGATCAAATGAACAAAATATTCCTGTGTTATTGAAAGGAAATCCTTTGCAAAATTAAAATTTATGAAATCATCCACTTACAGCTGTATCCATATGAATTATAATCTTGATTTTTTTTTTCATTAAGAACAAACGCACTTCAACAATTATTAGGTTTGAAAACATTAAAGAGAAAATATTAAATATAAATTAGATGTTTAAAGGGTTTATTAAAGTCATCAATCTGACTGGAGAAAGGCTAGCAAAAACTCTTTTGAAAAGATTAAGTGAACTGCATTTAAATATTAGGAATTATAGAGGATAAGCGTAAGGGAAAGATAGCAACTCGATGGGAAAGTACTAAATTTTACAATTTAGAAAAGATGTCCTAAATCCACAGACAATTTATGTCTTGCACATCATACATTTTAAAAATTTATTAGTTTGTGATACCATTTCCAGCAGTATATATTGCAAAAAAAAAAAAAAAAAAAAAAAAATGAATATTGCAACTTTTATGTGCTTTTCTATACTTTTTGGAAAAATAAAATGGATTCAGTTAAAGTTATGTATATACAGTTTTTGAAAAAAAATTGAGTATACATTTGTTTATTATTATCATGTCCTAGAACGATTTACTGAAGCAAATAGAGATAATACAGCAGTATCCAAAGGTAAAACATTGGATTTTATAAAAGAAACGCTATTTATTTTATACTTAATAGCATAGTTTTTAATATTGCCCAAAATAAACACTAGCAATGAACTATTTCAAGTAAAAACAGTTGATTTTGATTCAGTTTTTTATATTGATAAGTAAAATTAAAATTGAAGTTCAAAATTTCAGTAGAAAGTTCAATGCATTTTTATACGAAGCAAAACTGATAGGATGCCACTTCAATATTTCCTAAGATTTAAAAAAAAATGAATTCGAAAAAGAAAAAGATTATATTCCGAAATAACAAAAGATGAAGTAAAGAAATTTAGGTTTTATAAATATCAGAGCAATTGATACTGCCATTGTACAGATAGAAAATAGAATTACAAATATGCCAACTTAATCAAAAAAATCAGAAAATTAAATTCAGAAAATTAAAAGTAAGGAAGAATTGTTGTTGGAAGAAGCTTAAAAGCATTTTAAGTACTACTAATAATAAAAAAATTCCGCAAAAATGTAAATTTTCTGAAGTAATTAAAGGCAATTACATATAGACAAGCAATAGTACCATAATATGTTTATACTTTATTTTTTGCTTTACAAAACACTTGGGGTTCCAAATGGTTTCTTGCACCCTGGCTAATTTATTGAAAAGAACGGCTCTGGTTAAAATTGAAATTTTGTACCACAGGTGAAGATGTATATTTGAAATGTACTAGTGAAAAATATTTCGCAGTAATTATAATTTATTGAAAAAATGGCTCAGATTATAATTGAAATTTTGTACCATAGTTGAAGAAGTATATTTGAAATGTCCTAATCAAAAATATTTCGCAATAGATATAATGTTTAGTGAACGTAGAAGGATGACGATTGTATTTCAGAGCAGAAATCAGAAAATGTGTATAGATTGGAAATTTGGTCAGAAGTCAATGCATGATTGAATGATGAAATGAAAAGCTCTTCTAAAATAGGAAAGGATAGAAAACTTGATGAATTTAGTAAAGTAGTAGTGATAAATATATAGTTAAATAAGAAAGTTATACTAATGTTTCAAAGTTTTGTTTGATGTTTTTTGAAGTGTGGATAGAATGGAATAATATTTTGGAAAATATTGCTTTCCAGGATTTGACGTGCAGAAAATAGTATTAAAACCATTTTTCTGTAGAATTGTCTTGAAATTCATCAATAATATTTTTCACTTATTAGTTTTTTTTTGCAAAATAAATAGTTTTAAATCTAGGGGAGATACACCTACTCGGAAACCTGCCCTGCACTTAATGCAAAAAAGGTAATGCATACCAGGCGCCGTACCTCCATGGTGATGTGGAAAGCGGTTGCAATTTAATTACCAATTTGCTCTACAATAATGTGTATTAATTTGCATTGTATGGATATTAAAGAAGCGATATGAACAAGGGAAAATAATTCCATCTGCCTCTTTGGAGCGCAGAGACACAACGTTGGGAGAATGAAGTGTCACCGCTCGTTGTGATGTCACGAAACACCGCAGGGGCCTTGTTATCGGGGGTCGTGGCATTGTCCCCGTGTGAACACTTGAGACAACGCGGACAATGTTTGTCCCGATGGGACAATCATTTGCCATTATCCCTTTGTGGTCACGTGATTTTCCGGAAGTAGGCGTGATCTTCTATTGCGGACAATAATAAGCCTCGTCTGAACCCACCTTAAGTGTGTCAACCTAAATGAGTACTATCATAGAGTAGATTACAAATCAGGCTTATAGCATCAGGCTGATGTTAACTTCGTTGTGATTGGATACCTAAAGGTTGACATGAGCCTGACGATTCGTCCACTTTTTGCTTACGTTACTGCACACTTTGAGAACCATTTGCCAAGCATTGCCATGAGTGTAATTTATTTTGTTTTCTTTTAAATTCAACTGTAATATTTCTGCTGAGTTTTAATTATGGTATATAATATACTTTCTGAACAAGTTTTTGTACATTCAGGATAATAGATGAGTATGGAGAAAAAAAAAATTCATTGTTATATTTATTTATGCGGAAGACTTATTGCATGCATTTTTTTCTCCTTATTTACTCATGATAGAAAATTTGGGGTTACTTACACTTAGTCACAAAAGTAAGTATGCACAGTGTATTTGATGAAGTTCTATGAGAAAAACAAACCTGCAATATTAGAGTTTTCAAATTAACGATTTATTACGATTACAGCAAAACCGAGCTTAGTAACAAAATAAAAAGTAATCAATAAATATAAATATTTAATTAGTACGATGAGCTTAACTTAAAGCAGGATGTAATTTACATCATAAAAGTAAGTATGCAAACAAAAACAAAGACATTAGTATTGCAAATTTTACAATTTTTGAAAAAAAATTAGTAATTTGTTGGATAACCTTTGGCCTTTATAAGAGCTTTCAATCTAGATGGCTCTGAATTTACTAAATTTTAATTGATAGAAGATGGTATTTTCTGCCACTCCTCCAAAAGGGCTTTTTTTAGATCATACTTAGTTTTGATCTCTTTCTTTCTAATTTGGCGATCGAGATAATCCCACAAGTGTTCAATGGGATTAAGATCAGGTGACTGTGGTGGGGTTTTCAACTGCTTTCGCACGTGATATAGCAGTTATTCCCGAACAACCCGAGCAGTATGTTTGGGATCATTATCTTGTTGGAAAGTGAAGGATCCATTCAGTCCTAATTTAGAAGCACTTTGGCTAAGATTATTTTTCAAAATATTCAAATAACTATATTGATTCATTATTCCATCGATTATAACTAAATTTCCAGCTCTAGTTGCTGCCATGCATCCCCAAACCATAATCGAACCACCTCCGTGTTTTACAGTTCCTCTCATGTTCTTTGGTTCTAGAGCTGCATTTGACTTCCTCCAAACTTTTTGGTGTCCGTCTGACCCGTGGATGTTAAATTTACTTTCATCCGAAAAAATCACGGAATTCCAAAAGTTTGTGTCCTGCTTTAAATTTTCTTTTGCAAAATCTATTCTCTTTTTGCGATTCACTTTGCTAACAAATGGTTTTCTTCGCATATTACGACCATGGTAGCCTGCCTTTCGCAACACACAGCGAATTGTTTCAGGATTGCAGGACTTCGCAAAATTGTTTTTCACATCAGTTGTCAATTTTGGAGCGCTAATCATCGGATTTTTTTTTCACAATCCAACAATCATTCGCCTTTCTGGATCCGTCAAAATGGGCGGTCGTCCTGTTCTTGGCTTGTTTGCCTCAGCCTGGAACTTTTCAATAATTTTTTGAACCGTTGCGGAACTTTTGCCTATGATTTTAGCGATTTGTCTTTGCGACTTGCTTTCCTTATAGAGCTTTATTATTACATCCTTTAATAATTCTTTTCCACGTGGAGCCATTGGTGAAATGTTGATGTACTTAAAGCTCAAACTTACAAACTTTGTTGCAGAACTTCCAACTTATCACTGAAATACGAAAAATCACTCGAGAAGTTTCATTCACCCTATTTAAAAGTCAAAAATTCAGAGTGCATACATACTTTTGTGATATAAAATTCTTCTGGTAGTTAACAAAACTACTCTTAAAGTTTTTTAAAATATAGGGATTTGGTTTATTCTTTATTACTGCATAACTTGAATCCGAAGCTATAAATAACACTCCCCAAAATAATATTTTGCTTATATTTATTTGAAAACTAGAGCTTTTCCACTTAAGCTATGAGTTGCATACTTACTTTTGTGACTAATTTTAATTACAAATAATTATAATTAGTTAAAACATTCTAAATAAAAAGGCGGGAAATGGCAACCGTAACTGTTTGGCGGAACAGTTTGCTTATTTTGTCCGCCATCTTTGTTGGCGACTTGGCATCCTTGGCGCAGCAAGGGGCACACTATTCTACACTTTTACCCAGTTTTATCATAAAACTTCTCTGATGTGAAATTTTAATCAACTGAAATATATATATATATATATATATATATATAAAACATTGCAATACTTTCTATTTCCAAATTAATTTCGCCAAAGTACGCGTCTTATTGCCAAAAGGAAAGATAAATTACCAACAGAAAATTCTCCTGACGTACAGAAGTCAAGTGATCAAACAAACCAATCAGATTCGACTTGCGTACGGGTGTCTCCTGAGATTGAGGCTTGTATCAACAAACATGTGTAAGAAGTATTGTTTACATACATTTGAGTGAATCTCTGAGTCATCAAGAGTTTGTATTTTTTAATAATTTTGCTATACATTTTTTTGATGACATAAATATCAATTTTAATTTTAAATAAGCAGTCGAATAATTATTCAACATGTTGATTCATGCTATTTTAAAGCATTGCCTCAAATTTAAAATTTTGAGATTTCCTAATTTTACTCGAAGTATAGCGTCGTTTTTAGATCGTGAGTATTATTTGTTTATTTTTTTAAAGCGTAGTTTCTGCTGTTAACAATAATGCAATTAAATTTACTAATTTTTTTAGTAAACGTAATTGAAAAATATTCTTTTAGCTGCTTTGGGACTTTCCGAAGAACAGCTGCAAATTCAGAAAGTCGCTCAGGAATTCGCTTGCAAAGAAATGTTTCCTAATATGGCTGAATGGGATGAAAAGGTATTTTATTTTTCATATTTTAGGAAGAAATATGTATATCTTAAAATGCAATATACTTAAAATATTTCGAATTTGATTTTCTTAGGAGGAACGCGAATTTTAATCTGTCTTGGAGATTTGAAATTCTTATGTATTTACATTTGTATAGTTATTTGACTGTGGGGAAATAGTATAAACCCACTTCGATTATTCTTTATTGTGTTTAAATTTCAGTATCAACAGGGTTTTCTGAAATAGTTCCATTCCTCTTTATTTCATTTTTCTTATTAGATTTGTTAGAAATTTGAATTTCTAAATATTGCTCAATATATTTACGTGATTTGATATATGAACCATTACATATTTCTAACCATTTTAAACATTGGAATAGAATTATAAATATAAATGTACTGTTTATTTCTTTTACATTATAGAATGAAAAAACCAAAAGCCTAGACAGCAAAAGTTAAAGTGGCATATATTTTAAAAAGTTGTAATTTATAATTCTTATTGAATTTTATTTCTAACTGTAATTTAATTGACTCTGTCTTGATTCAACTCTGTGTTGGACTGAGCATTTAATTCCACTGATAATTCGTAGTTTAAGTTTATGTATTATACAATGAAATTATTTTAATTAGAAGTAAAATTCAAAATTAGACATGGAGTAGCAAAGAAATTCATTCTGATTAATCTTCTATAAGTGAATCTGTTTAAAGGAAGATAAATAATAAATCTAATAATCTAAATATTTGTGCTGATTAGTATATATATATATATATATATATATATATATATATGTATGTATGTATATATCCTGTTCTGAACCACCATAAAACTGCATGCTTAATAATATTTTGGCCTATCATTAGATTATGAGAAGTGTATTTTATATTTTCATGTAGGAATATTATTGTCTTTTGAGAAAAATTATATCTAAAAAATATGAAAGTAAAATTATTTTTCTGTGGTTATATATTGCTAATAGAATTTCAGATATGTAGTATGTATTTCTGTATGCATTAGCGGTAAATGTTTATTATTATTATTTTTTATTTTTTTTATCAAGATGGGAAAGATATGCATATGAATAATGTACTAAATATTATGATAGACTGGTAATATTTTTTGTTACTGATACCTTCTAGTTTGTTTCCTTATAAAATATGTTTAATTTATAACACAATACTTTGATACTACAGATTCTTATAGCTTGCAAGATATGAAAGATATGCAGATTTTTCATTTCAGTCATTTAATTTTTGATTTTTTAACTTACCTTTCTAATAAAAATATATACCGAAGCAATCAATATTTTTTCGAATTTTAATTTATGATTAAAACAAATATAATGAATTCTTATGAAAAGTAGCAAAAACAGTTAGTAAATAATGCATTAACATAGTATATTTATCTCCATTTTCTCATAATATAATATATAAAAATTAGTTCCCACACTGATGAACTGATTTTAAAAATGTCAAATTCATAGAGTTAACCTCAAAAAGAAAAATGATAAAATACAATAATCTGTTGGATATCAAATCAACTGGACAGATAAATTAGCAAAAGTGAGAGATTAGTAAAAGTCAAATTTCTAATTTTAATAGTAAAACTAGGTTACATTGAAATATTTTAAAATTTATTAAAGTATATAGAATTTTATACCATATAAAGTAAATATTACAAAATATAATTAAAACCTGTTTATATTAGTCCCTAGTTGTTAAATTTTATATAGTGATTTGATTTCTCTTTTAACTTTCCTAAATCACCCACCTGGAAAAACTGGATTTTAAGAAGCCTAGATTAGTGTGGTGCTAATTTACTTAGAGCCTATCATCTAATTATTATGTATATCTTTTATTATATCATATAACATTTCTGTATATCTTTTATCATATTATTAATCAAAGGAATAATAAATTCATTTATTAATTTTATTGATATTCTATTACAAAATCACCATAGCTCTGAAAATATGAGAGATATTTGTTCAATTTTGAATTATTCCGTTAAAGGTAATATGAGTTTAAAGTTATACATAAACTTTTTTATATTAAAGAAGTATAAAAACTAGACATGCATACTTGTATATTGCCTGTTTGGAAACTGTTGGTTTTATCCTTTCTAATTTATTGAATGCATATTCTGTTTTTAAGCTGCATATAGAATATTTTGATATAGTCTTCACAATTTTGAACCTTAGTAAAATGTGTCTGATACACTTGAATAGATATCTGTTCTTCAGAGTTCACACATCATATTGACATATATTTATGTGTACTAGATCCATTATATTAAAAGAAAAATTTTTTTACACAATTACACACATCAAATAAATCTAGAATAAACAGTTTATTTACATTACCTATAAAAATTTCATGTAATTTCCATTGTGGAGTTCTGTCTGTTCAGCGATGTAATAAAAAATCATACTGCTGAATAACGGTGAGTTTCCCTGCATCAAGTTAAAGATCAAAGGCTGAGTCACCTCTTCTTTTAAAAACTGGAAAGTTTAAGTACAGGGACATTTCATAAAGATAATAACCTATTACACCTAAATAAAATTTTATTATAATCGTAATTATGATGTATCATTTTTTTTTTAGTGGAGTTTCTAGTTTCTAAATCTAACAATAAAATTTTGCAGTAGTGGCAGATTTCAATTTCGTTTTAGAAAGAACACATACTTGTATTTGAAAGTTTTTAAGCCTAATTTTTCTGTATTGCTTATAAATATTTTAAAAATAAAATTATTTTCTTTTTTCCTGTTCAGTGAATATATTTATATAAAGAATGTACAGCTCACTGCTTAGAGAAAAAAAGAACATATTTAGTGGTAATTATATTTTCTCAACAAATTTTATTTAATTGTTCTTCTTTCCTTTCTTTTTAAATTACAGATATTACTTCTAGAATTTTTATTTCATAATTTCCTTAACTTGTTTGCTAGTTTATATGAGTTATTTAAAAATATTGATACAGTTCTCTTTATTTATGATGTAGAGCTGTAACTAACATAACTTATCTACAGTAGTAAATATTATTTTTACTTTAGTCGCATTATTTTTTACTCTTTAAAATAACTTATCTCCTATAAAATTACAATAAGTTTTGCTTAAATATTTTTAAAAACTAAAATAGTGGGACCAAGTGCAGCACAGAGGAAATGAAAGAGCGATGCTAGACAAAGTGAAGCAAAAAGTTTAAAGGTGAAATAAATGAGAAAAGAGCTTTAAAAACTAGAAAAAAAAAGAAATAAAAAAATCTTAAACAAACAAACAAACAAAGCAACAAAATTGAGAATAAGGAGGATAAGAGAGAACAAAGTCAGAATCTTCCTATAAGCCAGCAATCAACTTCTAGAGCACAAGTATCAGATAAAGCAGTATGAGAAATTAAGAAGGATTTACCTTCTAATCCAAGAAAAAAGTAAATAGTTGTGAATAAATTAGGTACAAACATGTGGCTTTATTCCATCTACTAAGTCTGAGAAGACGAATGGGCTTTTGAAAGATATGATTGAATGGGCAAAAACCTGATATATTTTCAAGGACATATGAATCATGACAGTTTCCTGGAACGAAAATGAATTCATTTGAAATATAGAGACTGATAAAAAGCAAATTGAAATACAGCTTAAAAGATGCTTTTCAGTTATTTGAAACTGATTGTCCTAATATTAAAACCGGTCTCTTTGTTGGATCAGCAAATTTGCTACTGCTTATTTTGTGATAGTTTTGTTTCCCTTTTAAAAATGTGTAAATTAAAAAGGAACAATGTCAAAACTCCAGTAAGTTAATAGATTGCAACAAATATAATATTAATAGTATGAAATAAATTACAGCAACTATGCATCACAAATTAGAAAATCAAAAAAAAAAAAAGAATTGGATTTAGCTTTGAAACAAGTTTATATGAATAATTAAAACAAACGAAAATTAGAAGAAAATATTTTTGATACCAACTATTTTAGTAAAATGCTGATTTTGCAATTAACAACTCTCTTGTAACATATTCATCATATGTTTTATCAAGCTAAAGAGCTAAAAAAGCAAACAGATAGTTTTATATATGGACAGTTGTTAATGCAGATTTACTTCTTCCAAACTTATGAAATAAAATACCAAAAGGAAGTCATGACTGCCCTCAGGTAAGCAGATCAAGACTATTGATGATAATATAGTTGTAATAACATATTTTGGACATGCTGATGATGAAAATTTAGAAATGAAATTTTATGCAGATATATCTTATTGCTGCACTTTTTTCCCAATATAAAAATACTCAATCAATAAATCATTAAATTCATTTGAAATCCACAATTCTTTGAAAATTTGTTTTTTCAGGACCTATTGAATCAAGTGGAAATTTGACATTATCCATGAAATATGATACTAGAAAATTTTTTATTGCACTCTAGAGAAAATTTAAGAAAAGGTTCCATTTATATTAAAATTTCTTTACATCATTTCTTAATTTTTAAACATTTTTTTTCTGATGGTCCAACTGTTATGTCAGCCACACTATTGAAATAATAATATCAATAAATAATTATTATTGATTATAAATCAATCTAAAACTGTCTTATTACAAACTTAACAATTTCATGTATTATTACATTATTATTATTATTGAAAAAAATTATTATTAAAATTTTAATTAAATTATAAAAAATTTAATTAAATGTGTTTAAATCATTTTTTTAAAATTTCTTCATAGATATTTTACATGGATGAATGTTACATAAAATATAAGGTTTCTCTAATATATATATATATATATATATATATATATATATATATATATATAT
>JAPMOQ010006612.1:3356299-3366705 GCA_026543055.1 Argiope trifasciata
GCATGCATTGTGTCGTACAAGTGTCGGATATCAATTTGTGGGATGGAATTCCATGCCTGTTGCACTTGGGCGGTCAATGCAGGGACGGTTAATGCTGGTTGTGGATGACGCTGGAGTTGTCGTCCAATGATGTCCCATACATGCTCGATTGGAGAAAGATCTGGTGATCTAGCAGGCACTCTGTAGAGCATGTTGGGTTACAACAGTGGTATGAGGGCGAACGTTATCCTATTGGAAAACACCCCCTTGAATGCTGTTCATGAATGGCAGCACAACAGGTTGTATCACTAGATTGACGTACAAATTTGCAGTCAGGGTGCGTGGGATAACCACGAGAGTGCTCCTGTTGTCATTCGAAATTGCTCCCCAAACCATAACTCCAGGAAGAGGCCCTGTGTGTCTAGGTCGCAGACAGGTCACTAGCAGGCGTTCACCTGGCCTCCTTCTAACCAACAAACGGCTATCACTGCGACCAAGGCAGAACCCGCTTTCATCAGAAAACACAACAGATCTCCACTCCGTCCTCCAATGAGCTCTAGCTTGACACTGCTCACGTCGCAAACGGCAGTGGTTTGGAGTCAGTGGAATGCACCGTATAGGGCGTCTGGCTCGGAGCTGTCCTTGAAGTAACCGATTTGTAACATTCTTTGTGTCACTGTGGTGCCAACTGCAGCTCGAATTTCAGCTGCAGACGCAGTACGATTAGCCACAGCCATACGCCGAATACGACGGACGGTCTTCCTTCTCAGTAGTACCACGTGGCCGCCCGGAACCTGGTCTTCTTGAGGCAGTACCTTCCCTTGACCACTGCCGCCAATACTTATGCACAGTGGGTACGTTTCTGCCAAGTCTTTCAGCAATATCGCGGAAAGAAAACCCACCTTCTCGTAGCCCTACAACACGACCTCGTTTAAACTCAGTGAGCTGTTGATAATGGCTTCTTCGTCTTCTCAGAGGCATCCTTGACTAACATCAACTGTAAATTACGATCACGAGCCTTACAGCGCTTATTTAAAGCAAACCTCATTTGCATGTTCATAGTGTCGCTACTAGTGCCACACTTACGCGCGTAGTTCAAAATTTGAATCGACGTCATCGTTCAGATGTATTAACACGCCTACCAAATTTCGTTTATCTAGCACAGCTCCTTCCTAGTGTTGGGATTTTTTTCCCATCAGTATATATATATATATATAATATTACAGCTTGTTAAAAAATTTTTATAATGTAATGTTAGTCACAATAAAATAACCCTTCATAGGTCCATCTGGCTCACTTTTTGCTCTCTGAAGTTCATATCCTGAGTGATGTTTTGCATTTACTCTTTACACTTCATGAAGCTATCTGACCATCTGCATCACAATTCCTATCATACCTTTAAAACTGACTATTTAACAACTGCTTCCTCTATAGAATTAAATAGTCCATAACCCCAGAAGTACAACAGATGCATCTTTCAGGGATCTTATTACTACTTTTTTTCGATAATCAATAGGTGATGTATATTTGTCTTATTAATTGCAACCCTATTATTTTATCTGGAGAGATTTGAGACATATTTCCAAAGGATTGACATACCTTTTGGCTTGATTCTGCTCACTGTCAATATGCATATTGTTGTTGTATCCCATGATTACTGACTAGTGTTTGTGTTCTTATGGAGCACCATAGCACCAGGAATTTTCTGTAGATCTTAAATGTTTTTCCCTCTTCTCTTAAGAGTTGTAGTATTCCTCATCATACTACTTTGATCCTAATTCCCTATTGTAATCAAGGCTCTTTTTAAATAGTAGTTGTAATTTTTTGGACTGATATTTCTCTTTGGCATAAAGTGCAGATTGTTTATAAAGGTTTACTTTAAAAATTCATTGGAATCATTAAAATCAAAGATAACTTCATCCTATTGCTTTTGCTATTGAATGATGGTTACTTAAACTAAAGTTTCAAAGTAATTATGTGCCAAATGAGTTATAAATTACCTGAATTAAGATTCCTGTATTTTTACCAGATTTTTGTAGTAATTTCTTTATAAATATCAGCAATTATTAATTTAAAATAAGGGTTTAATTCCACACATAATCATGCCATCCTTT
Source organism: Argiope trifasciata (assembly GCA_026543055.1). Classification (NCBI taxonomy): domain Eukaryota; kingdom Metazoa; phylum Arthropoda; class Arachnida; order Araneae; family Araneidae; genus Argiope; species Argiope trifasciata. The sequence continues at coordinate 3,358,393 of JAPMOQ010006612.1, forward strand.
TTCAAACTGAAAGTTCATTGAGTTCATTTGCTTGTAACATCATGAATGTCAAACTTATCACCATATCATTTAAAAGAAAGTTTTGCTAAAATTCTTTGAAAACCTTATGGATATTGATAAGGTCTTCATAACATCCATACTCAAATATAATGCAATAGACCCAAGAAATTGGTGTCTAACTCTCACTCTATAAAACACTAGATCTTTCACTAACTCTCACTAGTTAAATCATCTTCTGTTTTTTTATTTCACCGTATACGAAATTTCAAGTAATTTCATTGCTATAATTTTGGATTTTAAGTAAAAAATTAATTGAAAGTGGCTGGAAATTCTCTTATTCAGATAATTAGTTTTCACTAAAGATTTTGATATGCAGTTTTAATATATTAAATACAACTGTATATATTAAGTCCACATACTGTTTTAGTAAGCTTACATTTAAATATTTTTTTAAAAAACATATCTCCCTTGCTCTCTCTCTCTCTCTCTCTCTGAGTGTGCTTTGACAATGACAAAAAACAGATTCAAGCCATAAAAAGTTGGGAACATTATCGGTAAACTTGTGAAGTAATAAGGACTGTCTGTTTAGGTAACATATTTAAGAAAAAAGCTCATACTAGCAGATCAAGTATTTTAGTAAGGTAATAAAGACGGAAAGAGGAATACAAATCCAGGAAAACTGCTCACCTCGTAAGTTAAAAGAAACGTCAAAGGCATGTGATCCTTTCTGATCTCCACTCACCAATTCGGATGTTTGTTTGGTAAATTTGGGGAAATTATCAGTGTGCATAATTCAGGTAAAATATTTAGTCCAGATATCATCTCTTACATATTCATTAATGATTGGTAAAAATTTCTCACTGCCACTAATTATTACGTTAGTCCACCTACATATTCATCAGACTTAATCTCATGTGATATCTTTTTTTCTCTTAAAATGCAAATAGGTTGAATGAGGTAGTTTTGAGACAGTATGAAGACAATAAAACGTGGAACAATTCAGCTGGAAAGCCTCATTTTTGAGAATTTATTGTGGTGTTTTGAACAATATAAACGGGCAGGAGGACAAATTTAATATTGCAAATGCCGATTATTTTGTTAGCGAAAGAAATAATCAAAAAATTTGTAAAATAAAGTTTTTTGTAAGTCCTTAATTTGTATATTTAAATGACTGTCTGTAATATAATCTGCTCGGTTACTGAAATTGAAAATTGTTCTCTGCATATTTTTGTAATTGTATATTTCCAACAAAGAAACTATTTACAATTCATGAATTTATATTGTAAGTTATCAGTTATTGAAAGGCTACTTGCAAGGCTATTTTTCCATTAATGTATTTTTTAATTCCATCTATAACGAATTTACGTATATTAGATAGGGCTTTAGGCAATACTTGGCAATATTTTTAAAGCACCTGTGAAAATTAGCGAGCCAATGATAGGTGATACTTCTAAGAGTGAATACTTTCTATTGGATGTGCTTGTCACTATTGCCTAATTGCCGAGGACAAATATAGGCCTTGCGTTTTCATTGTTTTTTTTTTTTTTTTTTTTTTTTTTTTTTTTTTACTCATGTACTAGCAGCTAGTGCCAACCGGGTACCAGCTAGTAACTAGCTGGTACCCGGCGCATTGCAGCCGCAGAGTAAATAATCTTTGGAAACATCGTTTGGAATTTGAAATAGTTATCTATTTTAGATAAGAATGATATATTTTTTTTCTTGTTGGCAATGGATATGTATTCATTGAAATTGAAGGATGTATAAAGGAGAAGCATAAATAGTATTTATTCTATGTCTATTATTATATTCTGCAAACAAATGTTCATTTTTATCTATTAGATTTATGTATTTTTTTAGAATTGTAAAGCTTTGTGATCTTTCAGAATGGTAATGAAAGAAACCTGATGTATCTCGTGATTAATTTAATATCCGTTCAGAATTCTCACGTTTATTGTTAGAAAATGTGATTATGATATTTTCTTTTAAAAGTGATTAAACATCGAAAATATATTCATGCCATAAAATTTTTAATATAGTTGAAAAGATAATTTTTTGAAAACTAAAATGGACAAAATTATTTGTATTATAATATGTTTGGTACTTACTGCGAAAAATACTAAAATTTAAATCAAATTTAAACCCCCCAGAGTTGGTCTCCAAAACTTTCTCGTATAATCTGTAATAAAGTTGTTACCTCTGAGAATGATTTCCATGACGTTTGCGTAATATAGCTACAAAATATTAATCTTTAACTTGGATTTAGCATTTCTACAGAATCTGTTGTCTCCTCGGCGAGTTATTTGGTGATTAATTTCTGGTAATGAAATGCGGTTAAGATACGATTTTTTTTTAATGTTTAGATAATTCTATTTCTGTAATCATCCCATAGGTGTAAGCAATAAACTGACCAAATTTCATCGGAATCGGATGAACAGTTTAAAAAGGCATAAGAGACATACAGACAAACATTCATATATATGTGTGTGTGTGTGTGTGTGTATTATTGACCTGAGAAGAAAAAAATTACTAATCGGGAAAATACATTGGAAAAAAAAACCCTCTTTCCGCTGTTAAAGCTTTTGCCTGTTTTAAAAGCTTCCTGTAGGTGGTAAATACTATAGTAATATTATTTTCTGTAATGACACAATCAATGGTAGAAATACTGAGGACTCAGCATGCATGAATGGCTTCGTATTTATCGAAACCGAAGGAATTTCACTAAAAATAAATCAATTATTTGAAAAAAATATTTTCTTAACATATAATCATTTTTTTTTTCTATTTTTAAAAAAATATAAGCCTTAATAAGGATAATGTAAGCCTAGTTAAAGTTAGTGCAATTTCTATCCCGCACTTTAATTGCTTTTTGTCGTTTGTTATCTGCAAAATTTTAAATATTGAGAAACGCTCTTGATAATTAATTTTTAAGTAAACAGCATTTAACTAAAAATGTATTCTACTTGTGAGAACTTATTTACAGTGTTAGAAAAAAAAGTAATCGTAATTTACTGCAAAAAAGAATGTGCTGTTTACTGATTCGTGCTTAGTAAAAAGAATTTTATTAGAAAAAGTACGTTATATAGTGGTGAGAAAGAGAAGGAAGCAGTTTTCTCTCCCCCCCATTTCTAAAGGAAGCGCATGCTTCAAATGGAGCTGTTTCAATTCATTGTTAGAGCTTCTTCTTCTTCTTTTTTTTTTTTTTTTTTTTTTTTTCAGAATTTTTTTTGACAGTTTTAATAAATTAGTGATTGATAGTGATGTCATTTTTCAATAAAAGATGGTAGCATAGCTAGAAGTTTTGGAGTAAGATAGCAATTAATGGTTCTTCCCTCCCATAATTCCAGACTGATGAAAATAGTATTTTTACATCTCTTCGAAGTAGTGACAGTGGATTGTTAGTGGCTTATTGAGGCACCTAGCCCCGGCGGGGACTTATCCTCGTTCATGGGAATATGAGCAGGGCATTACAGTCCATACGTTGACGAGGCCGTCTCCGATACGAGTAGTGATACGAGGCGCCTAGCCCCGTAACGGGGCTTATCCTCGGTATTGATGAGTTGCTTACAGCCTGACTGTCAATGTCTGCAGTGGTCTTCTCGCGTTCTTGTAGGTTGCCGGAGTACCCGCCCGTGATGGGCTACCTCCGCTCATGATGTTAGTAAAGAAAGCTTTGCTTGTGTTAGCTAACATGGACTGTGGAGCGTCTTAGTTGTGTATTGCTCGAAAGAGTAGCTGGAACTGAGGCCTTTCGGAGTGAGAAGTGCAGGGTCCGGGGTGGTGGAGTGGCGGCGACCGATGAGAAGCTCAGGATAAGTTGTTTTGTCATGGCCTCCAATCGGCATTAAGCTTAATTTGTAGTTTATGGCAGTGCCTGATTTAGCTAGAGTCCGGGGTGGGGGTGAGAGAGCTCTGTACAGAAGGATATCCCATTGGCTGCTTGATTCGAGATCATTTTGTATTGAGAAAAGTACATGTGAGTTTTAGAATTGAGAATTCGTGGGTTTAATTTGTCTCAGGTATGTGACAAACACAGGCATAATAGAGTAGGGGAGAATTTAAGAACGAGCTAATATTTAGGATCATAGTAGTAGGACTTTCCTGGGTCGTTTAATTTTAGGGTCTGGGAGATATTTGTCTATTTGTTTAAGTGCCTCATTGTCATGGCAGTCTAGGTTTTTGTAAAAATTAGTTGCTAGTTTTTTGACGACTTCTTTAAAGGAGGGGTAGTTAAGCGCTCTCCTTATGTCGGTGTTTGTCATATACCATGTAGCATTAACTATATTCCTTATAACTCTGTTATATTGGACTTCAACTAATTTTATGTTATATTTTGCTGCATGACCCCAGACAGGGCATGCGTAAGTGATTACTGGACGCAAGTAGTCAGTAAAAATCTTTGCATCCCTATTCATTTTCGAATTCCGGGCAAGTAGGGAGTGGTCTTCTCCGGAGAAACGCAATAAAAAGTTGGAGAGAGCTGAGAGGGTGGGTGGGAAGGCGTGTGTCCAGACTCAATTCTATTGGATATCAGCAGAGGGGAGAGTGAGGGAGTATGTCGGCCAAGACAACTTTGGAAAAATCTTAAGCATTAAAGATTAGTTAACGTTAAGGTAAAATAAAATTATTGAAATTATAGATGGGTAAAATTATTTAGATTTATAGTTGGGATTATACAGTAACACGTTACGAGGTCTTAATTTTGGCGTCTGGGGTGTAGACTGGGATATTATTTATAGAAGTATTGTCGATGTTATTTATATTGTTGAAAATTTTTAAGGCAAGTTTAGCTATGAATTTTTTGAGAGATGGGTAGTCTAGACATTTATACACATCCTTGTTATGCATATAATATTGCATGTTACAGAATTGTCTAATGAGTTTATTTTGTTGAATTTCTATGATACGTAAATTTGACTTGGCCGCATATCCCCAAACCGGACAAGCATAAGTTAGTACTGGAAGCAAATAAGCGGTTTAAATAAGTATTTTATTTTGCCTACTCATTTTTGAGTTTCGAGAGATTAGGGGATAGAATTTACGAGTTAGGCCTCGAAACTTTTTGACTATATAGTTAAAGTGGGACTTCCAAGTTAATTTGTTGTCTAATACAACTTCTAAATATTTGCATTCTTTAGACCAAGGGACGGGTTGATCTTTAATTATAAGAGGGGGGTAATTTCTAATTAATTTATTTTTACTGAATAAAATAGCTTCGGTTTTGCTCGCGTTTATAACAATTTTCCAGGTGTTGAACCATTCTTCAAGAGATTTAAGATGTCTGTTGAGTGCTATGGTAATGAAATTTGGATTTTTGTTTCTAGCTAGTATTGCTGTGTCGTCCGCGTATAAACACAACATGGTGTTAAATTGTTTTGGGATGTCATTAATATAGAGTGAGAATAGAACTGGCCCCAGCTTAGATCCTTGCGGGACACCTGCATTGATAGGTTTGAGCGAGGAAAAAACATGATTAAGTTTTATTTTGAAGGATCTATGGCTGAGGTAGGAGATAATAATTTTGACTAGGTGAGGGGGGGGGGTGTTATAATTAATTAGTTTGTAAATAAGTGCATCAAGCCAAACACGGTCAAAAGCCTTCTGTATGTCGAGGAAAACCGCAGCAGTTTTTTGTTTATTAGCGAAGCCTTCTTCAATAAATTCGACTACCCGAGGACGACGCCGTCTCCGATGGAGAAACTTCAGGTATTTATATGATTTACTGGCTGGGTGGGAAGGTGAGGTGGCGAGTGTCAGTACTCATTGTGATTGGCTATTGCAATGGTGAGGGTGTGGGGGTATGCTGCCTTGACTGGGATGGTTTAACAATTACGAGTTTAGGATTGAGATAGAGTTTATATTAAAAATAATTAAAATGAAGAAGGAGAGGGTTAATTAAGTAATAAAAAGGTTAAAGAAGTATGTTTCTAGGTCTTTTAGATTTAGTAGATGGGGCATATCTGGGTATATTGGTTACTGCTTCATTACCGATAAGGTCTAGGTTATTAAAGAATTTTAGAACCAGTTTTTTAACGAATTTTTTAAGAGGGGGGTAATCTAGGCAGAGGTACATGTTTGTATTGTGCATATAGTATTTCATATTGCAAATATTTCTGATTAAGTTGTTTTGCAGTTTTTCTGCTACTCTAAGATTCGTCTTGGCAGCGTATCCCCACACAGGGCAGGCATAAGTAATTACTGGACGCAAGTAGGCAGTGTAAATAAGCATTTTATGATCTCTACTCTTTTTGGAGTTTCGAGAGATTAAGGGGTAGAATTTACGAGTTGGGTCTCGAAACTTTTTAGCTATATAAGTAAAGTGGGGTTTCCAAGTTAATTTCCTGTCTAGAATTATACCTAAGTATTTGCATTCCTTAGACCACGGGATAATCTGTTCTTTAATTTTAATGGGGGGGATTTTTTTAGTTAAGTTCTTTTTACTAAAAAGGATAGCTTCAGTTTTGCTTGCATTGATTTCTATTTTCCACTTGATGAACCACCTCTCAAGAGCTTTGGGGTGTCTATTGTTAGCTATTGTAATGAAATTAGGGTTTTTATTTCTGGCTAGTATTGCTGTATCGTCCGCGTAAATACACAACATTGTGTTGAATTGCTTGGGGATATCATTAACAAATAGGGAAAAGAGAATCGGTCCTAGTTTAGATCCTTGCGGAACCCCAGCATGGATGGGTTTGATGTCGGAGTAGGCATCATTAACCTTTATTTTAAACGATCTACAGCTAAGAGAAGAAGCGATAATTTTGATTAGGTGTGGGGGTACATTGTAGTTGATAAGTTTGTAAATAAGGCCGTCTTGCCAAACTCTTGTCAAAAACTTTCTGAATGTCTAGAAAAACAGCTGCAGTTTTCTGTTTGTCTTCAAAATCTTGTTCGATGAATTCTACTGCTCTAAGGAGTTGGTGGGTCGTGTTCAGTCATTTCAGTCATATTCAGTCATTTGGACAACCTGCGTGATTGTTAAATTATTATCTTTCAGGCTTCTCTCTATGGTACTGATTTCATAGTCCGGGGACAGCCCTTTAAGGACAACTTTTAAAGGCCTGGAGTGTTTCGGTGTGATTATATAGAAGTCATATCCTTGCTGCTGGCAGGATTTCTGGATAGCTTCTTGTTGGGCTGGTGACTGAGGAAAGATTTTAATGAAGCCCTGATTGAGCTTGTTAACGGTTTTTTCGCAGGTTTTGGCTATTTCTGCAAGCATTACGCTATAATCTTTTGAGTACTTTAGCATTATCGGTGAAATTTTGCTAGGTTCTACATTATTATGGCTATTGTCCGTTGGGAGGTCAGATAAAACTTGAAATTTATTGTAGTGGCATTTTTTGGGCAAACAGGTTTGTTTCTGGCAGTTTTTCTCTTAGTGGGGGAGGGGAAATCCTCATCACTTTGCGTAAATGGGAGGGCCCTATTAAAGGTACATTTTGAATCCTGACAAGTAAATATGGTTTGCATCTTACCCTGAACCTCCTCTATTCAGTTTATCAGCTGGGCTCTCCTTCCTACCATCTCAAACTCATGTTCTAAAGTATAGCTGATCCCTTTCCTTCGGAGTTCCATTATGGTCTTATCTTAGGCATCTATCTCTGTCCTACTGGCTATCACCCCTTCTAGGCATATCTTTTTTTCTTTACAATTAATACGAATGTAAGGATTTTTTTTTTTTCATTATGTTGTCATCATCGATAACCATCTCATCGTTGAGCTCCGCACCGCAAGTAGTGACAGTTGTCTTTTAGCTCCATCATATAGGAGGGAGGGGGGGGGGCAGGATCTTTGCATCGTCACAGAGAGTTATTACTAACCATTGTAACTGACATTGTTTTAATTAATTAATTAATGTTAATTTTTAAATATTAATCTTTTCCCGAAAAGTATCAAAAATTGAAACAAACTCCTTTATATGATATTCTTATTCAGTTGTCTTTTTCAAATTTTTTTGGGTTATTATTTCAATATTTCTTTCTCATTTAAAATAGGGGCAATCAAAATAAGTTTATTAATTGATTTTTAATTAAATGCTTTCCGAATGATTTCAAAGATTTTTTCGCTGATCTGGTCAGTGAAGAAATAAAATTTGTCTCCCGAGTAATTTTTATTTCTCACTAATTTAGCAGGGTGCTAGATTAGGATACACATGAACAGTTAGTTATTTATAAAAATCTCTTATGTAAATTCAAAATCGGATCAAATTTGTAAATCGCCGTTCATTAAAAGGTGGCAAATTAGAATTGCATGAGAATCTGTAGAAATATATATATATATATATATATATATATATATATATATATATATATA
>JAPMOQ010006612.1:3366715-3389254 GCA_026543055.1 Argiope trifasciata
TATATATATATATATATATATATATATATATATATATATATATATATCGCGCATATCTCTTCATTTCTTCTGACAGCAATATGTCATTCAAATTCAAACGAAAGTTATTCTTAGATTGTTTGGTCTTTGATATTTCATTAATCTATCGGGATCTATTTCATTAATCTATCATTAATCTTCCATTAATCCTAATCTTTCAGGACTATCCTTTGAAAAATTTGCATGATGTTGAACAACCATGTTTTTAGACAGGTCAACTTCTCACGAGTAAAATCTGTCGACTTGGAGATTGTTGTCGTTCCATGTAGATACATAGTTAAATCTACCTAGACGTTTTAATGAATTTCATTCTTATTGATATTAATAATAGGATTCTTAAACATCTTAGAATTATATATTTTAGCTTTCAAAATTATTTCTGAGATTTACATATATAACTCTTCTACTACTCGAAAATTTTAATTTAAAAAAATGATCATTTAGTTTTTAGTATTTGACAAAAAAAGAATTAATGCAATTAAAAATAATTAAAATTTACTTGTAGCAATTAGTGCTCTGTTGATTTCCCATTACTAGCAGATGCATTACTGCATTGTGCGCGAACGAAGTAAATTGGGATAATTTAATGATGATCCCCGAAGTATTCCACCTTAATTCGTGGGGTCTTGAAGCGGAGCATGGAGGGTGTGTAACCTCTTGGTTTTTATAAAAAAATATTTGTTTGATTTAAAATCTTGCGAACCGCCTTTGGTAGTATGTAAATATTTTAATTAATTGGCAACACGAAAGAACCAGTCTCCCTCCCCCTACTACATCCAATGATCGAATTTTTGAGAGAAATCTCTAGAACATTACTTTGCTAAATATGTTCTAAGGTGAGAAAATTGCGAATTAATCCGCAACATCATCCACTTCACCGATTTCGCCAATATTTATTTCATAAAAAACTCTTCATTTAGATTCATGTTATCAAGAACTATTTGCACTCCCAACCTCTGTTTTTGACTGATATTGTGAAATGAAAAACCAAACATCCATTTCAATAATTGGGCTGATTATTCGCCAATTATGTATCTTTGCAAGCTAGCGTTTCCTGTATAATTAGACACTTTCCATTCCTACTATAAGCAGATAAAACCAGGAATTCTCAGTTTCGTGTTGGAATCAGAGATATCATTTCATCAATCAGTTTGTTTCATTTATTGTGTTACTACTACTATGCATGAAATACAAAATTTTTAATATATTATGTTTATCTTGTTTCTTAGTGTTACTCTTCATTGTTAATAACGGTGCAAGAGTCCGCAATACGCAGTTCATATTAATGTTTATTTAAAAATTTTGATTTAGGAGACGAGATGGTTTTGTTTAAGATTGTAATTTAACTTTTATTTTTCACTATTTTAGGAAATTTTCCCTGTTGAAACATTGCGAAAAGTTGCTTCTCTTGGCTTCGGGGCTATTTATAGTTCTGAAAAATATGGTGGTTCTGGCATGACACGTTTAGATGCTTCAATAATATTTGAAGCTTTATCTCGGGGCTGTGTCAGCACAACTGCTTATATAACAATACATAAGTATGTAAAATATGATTATTCTTAAAATTTTTTATTAAAGCATTTAATTCACTGTTTAGTTCATAAATTTACTGTCAGTGTTTTTATTCTCAGTTTCTTGTGATACGTTTTCAACAAATTCTTGTTATTTTCAGAGTAAGCATAAGCCTGATTTTCAATGGGTAGAATTATTCAAAATACTATAAATTGAAATCAAGTCATAATTTTGTTATAAAAATGTTCTCATTTTTGTTATCGATGCCTCTGGGGAAACATTTCTGGATGGATCTTTGTAGTGTTAGATATCTCAGCATTATTTTCTTTGAAATAATAATCTTTTGTTATTTTTGGAACAACTATAGAGTTTTGAAAGTCTTGGTTTAATGTATTATTTTATGACTCTTCTAATTTAATCAACTGAGTAGAGTTTAATTCTTAAAGCTTTTTTTTTTATTTTACTATTTTACGTAAAAGCATTACACATATATCAAACAAAGAGACTTAATAGTAAACACGAAACTTATCCAAAAAAGTAGCTAATTCATAGGGTAACATGAGACCAGTGTGGCAGTAGAAGATTATCCTGGCAGACAATTCTGTTACGAAATTATATAATCACTTTCCAGCTTATTTTGGAAATCTACTTTCCATTCGGATTTGATTAATAGTTGAGTGATTTCGAGCCGGATAACTTTTTGGTGGAAAATGCATTCAAATACGAGGATTCTGAAATACATTTTGCTGTTTCCTACGCATTTTAAAAGTATCCCACCCCCCTCTTTTTTTTGTTAAACCAGCGCATTCTCTGTGTTTGTAAAATTTTGTGTGTTATCTGTCCTCATCGCGATTAAATTTTCCCGTTCTTCTGTTTAACTTCTTGCTTGTATCAAAATCCATGCACTTGTAAATCAATCTACGTCAAATAAACAGAGTAACTTTTGTACTAATCGTAATTCTAAACAAAATATGCTTAAATACAAGATATTACTATTGTTTTATGAATACACTGTATAATAATTAAATGTCTTAAGGAGTTAGAATTAAAGTACTGTTTCCGTTATTCTTATACTTCTGATGTTAAAGTTTCAACTAAGATGAATTTTGTTTAACTTTCTGCCTCTCATAAATATTCTAAAAATTATTTCTTTCTATGACAGGAGAAAAAAAATGCAAACTTACACTTGTAAATGAAAAGATACGAAGCCTTTTATCAATAATAAATTTTATAATGTAATAAGTGTAGTCTGTTTTTATTCCTTATTCTGTACTTTATTTATAGCTAGTACATCCACATTAAGCTTTTCTTTTCTTTGAGGGCTTTGCTTTTTATTTGAATGCCTATTTATTTTTAACTCTATTACTTTGGTGGAAAAGGAGTCCTTAAAATAGCATGAGCTGTTTTGAATCCTATCGCGAATAATCTATTGGATAAAATGTTTGAAAAGTCGATGCTGTTTGTGGAATATGTTGTTTCGATTTGTGAAGGGGAAAAAAAATCCCCAAAATCATCTTCAGAGAAAGTTCCATTGACTCGAGTAATTAATATGCATCATATACGTAAAATTTATTAATAATACTCGGAAAATTTCATCATTTTAGGGGCAGCTTTAAAAAGGATAATTTTGAAAGAAAAAAAATTAAAAAACTCTGATGTGTCATATACGGATGAGTTTTGGATTTACATTTGATCTAGTATTTCTTGTACATTGCTGGTGCTATTTAGTTCAGTGCCGCTTTTTCCTCACTGGCAGTTACATCTCCAACTTGTTGCTGTGTTGCAACTTTACATCTGCTACTTAAGTGAATTATTAAATTCAAATGGTTTAATAATTTTCCACAGGTTTATTATTTTCAACAATGCTATTCTTGACTTTTTAACCGCCGCAATCCCAATAGAGTGGAACTCGCTCTAATCCCCAGATCATTAAGTGGTTTACAAATGAAACTGATTCATATAAAGTAATTGTCATAAAAAAACACAACAACAACAAATAAGCAAATAAAAGTTCATCTAAAAATAGTGAGGTCGCTCTCTGCCTTTTCTATTATCTTTAGGTGGCTCTTCATGGAACTTTTACGCAATTTGTTTGACATCGAAATCCCCCCCCTTTTAATCCTGAGTCGATTTTTTGTATCGGGTTCTTTTATTTCCTTTAGAAACCGAAATCGCTTGTGGGCTTGAATGAGCCATCTATGCATGTGCAAACCATTTTGTTACATTTCGTTCAGGTGTTTGCCAACTACAGAGATCAGAACACTTAAGGATATTTTATGACTACTCAGTCATACTATTAGCTGTAATATTTTCTGTATATCTAATGCTAATTTTTTAAATATTTTTTTTTGTGCTTAGGCTTAATTTAAAGTTTATTTTGTCAAATATAGATAGTAGAGTAGCGATAAATAGTGCTCATTTATAACTGATTTTCCTCTCCTCTTTCATTTTTATTTGTCAAATTCTGGTTTCAAAATCGTAAAAAAAAAAAAAAAAAAAAAAAAATGCATCAAAGATATTGTCTTTGAAGTGTCAACAAGAACTGACAGTTATACCAATCTTACTCACTCCTGACTATGCCACTGATGATAGAGATGTTTTTCCCCCTCTCTAATAAATATTCTATATTTTACTAGAGCTGGTAACTTTCCTTAATCTGGTATGAACTTCGTTTATTATTACTATTATTTTCTTCCAATTGTTTTTGATCAATGGCATGAAATAGATTACCTTAACTTTTATCCTTTTACAATACTTTATTCAAAAATTCCTTAAGTACATTGGATAGCTTTCGAAACTAGATAAATCTAATTGCTGAGGTTCTTTTTATTCCTTAAAATTCTTAAAGTGTGAGAAAAATCCTTTTCTCCATTAACTTTTGGGCATTTACGTTCTTAGTTCCATATTTTTCATAAATCTTTGTTGGCATTCATTTACCCCCCCCCCCCCCCACAATACATCTCAGACACTGTTTATTTGTCAGCATCTACTTGTATGGCTGGGGAATGTCTACTCATGCTATATGTGTGAATATTTGTTACATCTCTTTTTAAAATAGAGATTTTATTCATTGATAATACTTTATATATATTATATATTCGTCATTTCTATGGGCAGTTCAACATATTTTTTACCTCTGTCCTGATTTCTGTTTAGGTTTCTTACAAGAAATTTTTAAGAAACCTGATAAAAGAAATTTTAGTCTAGTAACCAGAAGAGCAAAATATTAAATATTATCCTCAGCTCATAATATTTTTGAGATTCTATTCGATTTTTAACTGCTCATTTATAAATGTTATTTTATTTTCAGATAGTGTCTGTTAGAAACCTTTAAAAGTTCCATATCTGTTTTGTAAATTTGATTCAGCAGATCTGAACACAATATATCGCTTACTCTTTTATTATCTGAATTAGATTTTGGTAATTTTATTAAGAATAAGATTTCTTCAATAAAATTTCACAAATATATCTAAGGATAAGGGCAAAAGAGTATAGATATTTGAAATTTGCTACCATTTTTTGTGATAATTATGGTGTCTCTTGTGACAGAAATCTGAATTCTGTTACATGCATCTGTAATTTAATTCCAAAATCTGGTATTTAAATTTAAAAAGAAAAAAAAAGCATTAAACTCTTAACAGACCATAACAAAAAGTAAGATTATCTTTCAGGTATTAGAATAGCATTTTCTTTTCCTAATTATGTAATGAGTATTGCTCAAGTATATATATATATACATAAAATCCTTCATTCGCACAAAATTCATTTAAATGTTTATTGAGAAATGTGCTTATATTCTATCATTGTATATTTATAGAAAAGGTTTATGGGGCTTGTTTTGGAAATATTATAATATCAAAGGTTCATTCCAGAATGTAATTGCTGCAGATAAAATAGCTGTACTATCTTACAGACATCTTACAGGAAATGAGCAAACAAAATGTTTATATAATTTTTCAAATTATCAAGTTTTACTTAAAATCTCTTTCAGAGACTCATTTGATAATAACCTTATTATTGATTTTTGCATTTCATACATAAAAGTACTTTTAACAGAAGAGCGTTAAAAAAAATTTCATGTCACAATATGTGCAATAGTCTTTTTCAATAAATATCCATGTGCAGTCATTTTCAAAATGATGAAAATAGTGGATCTTACCTGACTGTGCCAAATCATTTCCAGAAGGCTGCTTGACTTCGAATCGACTGGCTTCTTTGTCTGACATATTTCTTCTTTTGCTTAAAACTTCTGCCATTCCTATGAGATTCAAAATTTTTGTTTAGACTTAACTGCTATACACTTCTTATATTGCTTTAAAAATAATTGAGTGATCCTCCTTTTTGAATAACTATGTTGTTTGAAAGTTTTTGTTCTTTATTTCATATGGAAATTTGTCTGATAGTTTATTTTTCTTAATTGCTTTGACAGTTTTTTTTTCCATGTTTAGGCAATAAAGAATATATGGTTTTATTGTATATTTCATTTATTTCTGTTGTAATAACATAATGTTAATGTTTTAAACAAAGTTACTTTATGTTATTTACTAATTTATGGCATACTTATTATCTTTGCCCATTTTCAAATTCATTTTTTTGGTTAGCATTTCAGTATTCTTTATTTACTTTATTTTTCATACTCTTTTATTTATTTACAGTTGTGTAGAAAATTCGTCTGATCTTGATCTACTTTAATTGCATTAAAATTTCGAATATATGTACTATGTAGATAATTTTTCTTTATTAAATAATGCATTTTTTTTTCTATTTTGTTTTAAAAATTTTCTAAATTGAATTATAATTTTTAGCATGGCGGTATGGATGATTGATCATTATGGTAATGAAGAACAAAGGAAAAAGTGGTTGCCCAAACTTTCAACAATGGAACATTTTGCATCATATTGTCTAACTGAACCAAGTAATTTTTTTAAATGTTTGTTTGCTAAAATTTGTTTGAGGAAAAATCACTTACCTAATTCAGAAAAAGATTGTTTCAAGTTTTTTATGTTGAATCAAATTTCTCATTAAAATGCAATAAGAATTATTTAAATTAATGAAAATTTATATTAAAATAGAACAAATTAAACTGAATTAATGTAATTTATTCGGCCAGAGTATTTGTTGTCGAATTATCGTCTTTGTAGCAGGGATTTTTTAGCACTTAGTAAAAAATGTACGACTTTTCGTATCTTTATACTAAAAATATGCGTTATTTATTCATATCATGTCTGCGAGGAGTGCATCATGAGATTGCATCATACGTAATTTCTCACAGCATCTTTTGTCAGTACTACTTTCCGTGCAAAACGTTCACGAGGTGGATAATCTGCGGATGCAGTAACTACTGTACGCTTTGCAGATGGTATGGGTGTAAGCCTTCACTTTACAAAACGCGATTAATACTATTCCGAGGTCCTTTAATAGCATTAGCGACGGCTCACACGCTGGCACTCGGATTCTTTCTAACGGTATCCAACGCATTTTCTTCCATCCTGGGAGTTAAAAGTCACTCTTGACGTAGCCTTACTATATCTATTACCTCGTAAAGACCCATATTCACACAAATTGTGATGCAAATTCCTGAACATCCTGCAATCCAGTACATCTCGTTGTGGTTACCTTCCCGGTACAATCTTTTAGCTGCTCTTCCATTTTCTTCTGATAATCCATAAATCACTCTCATATATGCCAGCTTCGTGTTCGTAAAATTTTCCATACTCCGCTGCGGGTGATCATAGCTCAGATGACTGAGGGATTGCAGGTCTGCTTCCTTATATGCTACTGTAAACAAAGCCACTTACCGCCGAATGAAAGCGTTTCGGAATACGGGTTACTATGCAAATCTCAATCCTTGTGATATCTCCTACGTCGCCTTAAAGTTTGTCCCGATATTTATGGGATACCGTATGTGTGTGTGCGTTTGTGTAAACTAAATTAGTTTTAAATACTAAGTTAAAAAGAAACAAAAAAAAATTCGACCTGAAGACTTTCTCAAAGGTTACACTCAGGCAGGTATCCAAAATAGGAAATTTTTCTCTTTAAGAAGTTTCTTAGTCCAACAATATTGACTCTTCATAAATGAGAATTCCCGAAAATTTCCTTTTTTTTCCAAAACAATAAATTACAAAATACACAAATATTGAAGCAAAAAAGCAACAACAACATAATATAAACTATATAGGAACTCTCATAACCATTTATTAAAACCAAAATCAAATAACATAATAGCAGCCAAACAAATTTTTTACAAAAAGTAACCATCTTGTTCTTTCTGGCCTCCCGCTTCTTGTTTGTATCTGCTTACGTCATTCATGGTAATAAATGGCTCTGGGACCCTCCAATTAATTACATTGAGTGGTGCAAGTAGAAACAATATATATATATATATATATATAATATAGCTTTAGTTGGAGGTTGTATTCTCTTGTAATTTTTTTATGTTTCATTTCTGTGAAAAATGGTGTATCTCTTAGGCCTTAATTTCATGGGATTTTCGGGTCACGAGGGGTCAATACTGTTGGACTAAAGTCGGACTCCCTAAAGAAAAAAAATCTCTTATTTTGATTCCTGCCTGAAAGTGACCCCTGAGAAAGTCTTCAGGCTGGATTCTTTTTTCATGTTATTGTTTTTATTTAATTTTTGTTCTATATGTTTCCTTTTAACTTGATATTTGTTAGTAATTAAGTTAGGTCCGTCTGTGTTGTAGTTGTCGCTGCATTAGCACTCTCTAAATACAATAGTACTTTTTTTTTTGCTTGATTCCGAAATAATTTTAGTTTTAGATTGTTTCAGAAATATCTTTTAATTTGTAATTTCATAATACTTTTATTTTTGATTTCTTATATATATACACACATATTCAGATACCATAATTATATATATGAATTATTATAAATATGAAACTGGAAAATGTATTTTTTTCTTTGCTTCTGCCAACTTCACGGTAGAACCTATATTAATTCAAATGCTTTTTTAATGGGTATGGATAAACACGTCTTTCTGATGAATAATTAGAAAATGTTGGGATAATAAACATTCATACATACCACATTAAAAAAAATGTGCTTAAAATTGAGCAAACTAATAATAAATAAAAATAATAAAAACAACTAATTTTTGAGAACATTTAAGCTTGCAATGGCTCAAGAAAGAAAAGCATCCTTATTTATTTATTTATTTTTTAAAAAGAACTGACGACTCCGAATTTCTAAAATAATTTCTAATTTTTGAATAAATGCATTTCAGAATAATAACTCTTTAAAAACTCATTTTTCAATTAAACATTTTTCATTTTAAAACTTTTAATCAGCTTTTATACAAAATACCATTTACAAAACCAAGATATGAAATGCAATTATTTTTCTAAAAAATACATTGAGTTTTTAATGATTTAGAAATTTTTTATCGATGGTCAGCTTAAAAACTTGAGTAGTATGTCATATGGACAGGAAGTCAATAAATCCCGCTGCCGTTTCTAACTTTCCGATTCTTGAATATAACAGATGGTAAAAAATAAATAAATTAAAATAACATTTTCACAAAGCTTAAAGCTGGCTCAATTATTTCAGCTAACTTGGTATCTGAAGCATTTACAGTGTTAATGAAATATGGAATATAAATTGGATGTTTGCCATTTGAAGATAAAAGCAGTTCAAAACATTCAATAGGTTTCTCGTTTTTGAGATTATTATAATCAAAAAGAGATGAATTTCACTGCTTTTTTATCATTGCAAAGGAAAAACGTTTTGTAAATTAGCGGTAAAAATGAAAGCAAGTCCTCTTGCAGTTTGAAATTTCGTGGGTCTAGGATTAGAATGCTACAGTTTTCAGAAATTGATGGAATTTTTCTGGCTCATGTGTGAGCATTTTCCAACATCTTTAAATTTATCCTAAAAGGAGTCTTATACATCTCTTCGTCAATGTTAAACCAATAAAATTGTAATGTGAATTTGAGATATTGGATAAAATGAATCACAGTGATTAACCCATGGAACCGTCCTAGAAGCTTACACTTTTATTCAAACTTTCCGTTTTTAGAGTATTAGTCTGCAAAATAAGTCAGCAAAATAAAATATTCAAAAGACAGTATAATTTAATGTTTGGTTTTATTGCTTTCACTTTATCCAGTTTCCTTTTCATTAGCATAAATTTAATTCAATTAGTGAATATGTCGTTCTAAAGTTTAACAATAAGTGAAAATTATCTTCACTTGTTTCAACTATTATTTAATTTTGTACAAAATTTAAATAATGTGAAAATTTATTTCCAGTATGCTTACAATACTTGTTGTTTGAGATATGTTATTTATTTTTATTTTTCTATTCCTAGTTCAGTCATAGAATTCTTATTTCCCGATATGATACAAATAGTTAATTTTGCTAATAATTATTAATTATAATTAAACTATCCATGAAACATTTAATTACTTTTATTTATGTATGAAATTAATTGTTGTTTGTTATTTTTGAAATTGAATTAGAAAAGAATTTTGCCCCCCCCCCCCCCATCTTCGCTGGAAGTTTTTTTGGCGCACCTCTACATACAAATCACTAGCTAGCAGAGGCAAAATAAATTCGTAAATCCTAACAAGACCAGGAAGTGAAAAAAATTACTCTTTTTAAGCGTTAAATATTTCTAAATTGATCTCCGATTTCCGTTAAGAACGGTAATATTTATTTTCCTCTTATTTATTAATGTATAAACATCCGTTTCATTTGTAACACTTTCTAACAAATAACTATTTTATTAGATAGTGGCAGTGATGCTGCATCTTTGAGTACTACTGCTAAATTGGATGGTGATTATTACATTTTAAATGGAACAAAAGCCTTTATTAGCGGTGGTGGTGAATCAGATATTTATGTCTTAATGGCGAGGACAGGTCATAATGGACCTAAAGGAATATCATGCCTAGTTATTGAGAAAGGTACCCCTGGTTTAAGCTTTGGGAAAAAGGAAAAAAAAGTAAGTTTGAAATTTGCATGATATTGCAACCAAAATAATCTTTTTTCTTTCATATATTTAAAATAGAATGTTTATGGATTTTTCCTAAATGAGATTGAAAACAAATAATTTTTCAACGATAACTTATTGTAGTTAAGTATTTTCCACTAGTATGGCAGGAATTTAATTTTTTTACAGGTTTCAGAATTCGTATGAAAATAAACTGTTTGTAACTGTTGACATTAAATTATCTTAGTATTATATTATCTGAAAATAGTCCTGCAGTTGAATAAGTGTTTGATCAATTGCATATATTTTGAATGTAAGTGCACTTTTTTTCTGCTTTCCATTTTTCTAAGAGAAAATTTAAGGAGTTTTTTTTTTCAATAAATTACTACTTTTTTTAATTCTCAAACACTTTTTGCTTTTTTATATACAAAGCTTAGAGGAAGTATCGTAATTGTAATAATAATTATTATAACATTTCTAGATTTTAAGGAATTTCTATGTTTTAAATCTTTCTGAGTTCGAAAAACACATTTTTGTCATTCTGTCTGTCTGTGAGCATGATAACTCAAGTGGCTTTGTGCTAGAAGGATGAAATTTGGTAAATGATCTTAAGACCAAATTTGTAGGCTTCTGTGAAGTTTTGAACAAAATCAATCCACAAGAATTCTGTTTAGCTGTTTAATTGCAAGTGAACTAGATAACTACAAAACACAAAGATTTAGATAGATAAAATTTTGTCCACAGGTTTAACATCTAGAATATAGATTGTTTTCAAATTTTGAGTCAAATCTGTTAAAGTGTTGCCCGTCTGTTGGTATGTATTTTTATATGCATATATAAACACGATAACTTATAAACGGAATGACTTAAATCAAGGGAATTTTGTATGCTATCTTCTAACTATAATTGTAGTTATGCGTTAAGTTTTCGCTTTATTTGGTTGGCAGAAAGACGTTCAAAATACATATCGCATGGTAGATTAATCAAAAATGTTAAATTCACTCTAATGATCTATATTTCGCAACTATTCGCTAATATCATAATACAACACACTCCCATCAGAATTCATATCTAATACTGGAAATCGCGGCCTCCCAAGATCCATAATTATATGCGGGGAAAGGAGGATAAGATCTTAGTTGTTGAGAATGCGAGAAAGTTTCGAGAAGACCACTTCCACTACTATTTTATTATGATAATTTTTCAGACGGATTTCTCTTTTTAAGTGTTATCGCGATTGAAATGTATTTCAAATTTATATTTTGTGAATTTTGACTTTATTAGTTTTGTGTTCCTGTTTTTTACTTTATATGTTAGTTTTATACATTTAGTTACATCATCATGTTTTGTATAAGGAAATAAATTAATTTTTGGTTATATATTGAAGCTGAGAAGTTATAGACTAAACGATGTGAGTGAATTGTATCGATTTGAAATTATTTTCTGATGAACAAAATAGATTATCAATTCACTTATTGTCAGTTTTATCAAAGTTAATACTAATTTCTTGCCACAATAAAATCGAAGTCTCATTCTATATCATATAATTATTTATAAGCAGATTTTTTACGTATTAGATTACATTTTAAATTCTTGTTGAAGCTACATTTAAAGCCTTAAGTCATTTTGTCTTGCAAAATATGGGGGAAAAATCTAGAGGAATAAAACTTGTTTGTTTTCTGTAAAATCTTCATAATTTTTATGGAATAAGGATTTCTATTTGTACTGCAGTTGTATGTTTCTTGCATTCTTCTGCTGTAATTCTTTCAGTTTAAAATCTAATTGTAAATTTTCTATGTAATTTATATTTCTTTAAAAAATTTTTTCATTCAAAAATAGGATTATAAAAGTGATGTACTTGAATACAACATAGTTGCTATGAATTCAAAGTAGATTATTTACACTTAAAAGTTTGCATTATAGATTTACATAAAAATTATTATTTGACCCTTTTGTGTTTATAGATGATTATTTTGTTTGCTGATTATGAATAGGTCAATTTATTCTCGAGGACAAATTCAAAAGAACTTTGAAAATGTGCCTTATTATTCAAAAACCTTAATTATTCAAAGATCCATTATTTTTTGTATTTGATTACTAGATGAATTTTTTTTATTGAGAAAGACGATAGTTATTAGGAAATAGTTTGTATTCCTTTGGTCATTTTAGGTGTAATTTTCTGCAATATATAAAGAATCATTTGATATTTTGACATAATTTGATTGGAATCAGATTGTTCATATTTTTCTACACTAATTTTGGTAGTTATTTTTAATAATAGATGGGCTGGAATTCTCAACCAACACGTGCTGTGATATTGGAAGACTGCAAAATCCCTATTTCAAATAGACTTGGAGCCGAAGGTCAAGGATTTAGTATTGCAATGAATGGTTTAAATGGGGGACGAGTCAATATAGGTAATTCATACATTGTGACTTAAAAATATATAAACCTATTTGAAAACACACGGAAAGATATTGCTCTATTTTTAAAAGTATTTTCAAATATTACAGTGTTCTCTTCCTTTCTCCACTAGGGCCGCGGTGGCCTGGTGGTAAGGTCTCGGCTTCGGAACCGGAGGGTGTCAGGTTCGAGACTCGATTCCACCTAAGAACCGTCGTGTGAGGGGATCTCTTGCACGTTAAATCTGTCAGGCCGAACGTCCTCCCGCTGGTGTAGTGTGGAGAGGGGGGTGCCAGTCAGGTGTCGTCCTCGTCATCTGATCTTGGTTCAAAATTACGAGGTCCGTCCCCAAATAGCCCTCATGTTGCTTTAAATGGGACGTTAATATAACTAAACCTAAACCTCCTTTCTCCACTATGAATTTTCTTTTAAATTAATTGGTTGAAAATAATTATAATATTCTCTCCTTTTTATCTCTCTTTTCTTTTAAATAAAAGTTTGGATTATATATTTTTGCATAAATATTTTTAAATATACTTACAATATATTAGTATATCTAAAATATCTTAAAATATATCTAATCAATCTTAAAACAAAATCTATATTTAATTAATGTCTAAATGCATCTGAAAGTATATCTAAAATATATACTGGGTTTGTTATTCAAGGCATCTAGAAGATTTCAAGTAGTCAATTAAAATGGTTTATAAACTTTAGTTCATGATTTTATACCTTCACAATTTGGTAAGTTTCCTAGCTATTTTTATTTCTTTGTCAATTTTATGATTTTTACATGCAAAAAGACAGTTTTTCTGAAATTTTAATTCTCTTACAGCATCATGCTCCCTTGGAGCAGCTCAAGCAAGCATAGAAATTGCCTGTGAATATACAAAAGTGCGCAAACAATTTGGAAAGCCTCTATCCGAATTTCAGGCAAGCCATTTACAATTTCCATTGGTATAGAAAGCACAATTGATGACTTCATGAATGTATTTGGCTTTCAATTTGCTATCGCATATAACAATGACTAACGTTATAGACGCTTTTTGAAGTTATCTTTTTGTTTACCATTTTGAAGTTGATATTTTTCCTTTTTATTAACATCATTTTGCAGTACAATTGAATAATTTATTTAAAGAAAAGAGGGATTCAATTTTAAATGCAGAATCCAAACCTTTGCAATGCATGCTAAAAAGTATAATGAAATGTATAGTTTAAAATAAAATAACAACAACTTAGTGCTGAGAATTTTATTTAGTATAGTTATTATTTTACTAATAATCAATATTGTATTTTTTTTCAATAATGCAACATGTTTTTGCAGTTAGTCTGTATCATTAAACAGCTTATTAATATGAAAATGTATTAATGTTACCAAAATGGCAAATATTTTTTGTAAACTTGCAAATGACTTGCATTTGTCACAGTGCTAAAGACTGAATATGTGATAACAAATTTTAATTGTGAATTGAAGGTAATGAATTTCAAAACATTAAAAATAGTATTCAGACATTGAAAAAGACAAAATAATAATATCAATTAATAACAAATGTTTTGGTTTTAATATGAGCTTGTACATTTTACCAAATTCATGGTGTTCAGAAAGTGCTCATGCTAATATGAGATATTAGTGTGCATTTATTAAATGAATTTTACTTTATTCTAATGCTGTTAATAATACAGTTATCATCATTTCAATTGAAATTGTTTTCCTTTTAAAGAATTGTATATGTTTTAAATTTAAAATTCCTGTTTAGTTATTTTGAAAACAGGATATAAACATTTGCATTTATTATAAAGTAATTTTATAAAATAGAAAAATGGTCAATTATTAGAGCTTCAAAATTTCTTCATAATTTTAGGCTTTTCTTATATACTGGACTTGTATGAAATTTTTTTTTCTAAATTCTAATTACTTGTAGATAAGAATCATTTTCTGTGTTTTAAGTTTTTTCCAAATTTTTATTTACTACAATTCACTTTTATTTATACTATTCCGTCTTTCTTGCTTTTAGCATAATCAGTTCCTCCTTGCTCGAATGGCATCTGATCTTCTTGCAGCTCGTCTACTTGTGCGAAAAGCCGCTGTTGCTGTCCAAAATCATTCCCCTGAAACTGTATCATTATGTGCTTCTGCCAAGTATTTTACTACGGAAAAATGCTCTCAAGTAAAAGAAATATCTTTTTTAATAATTTAAAAATATTAGAAATTTGATACTGCTGCCTTTTTTTTCTTTTAAATTGCATAATGGCTTTTCTACTTTTTTATAGGAATGTAATTATTTTTGGTTTGTCAGGAATATCAATCCTACCATGTCTATGAATAAGTAGAGTTACATACAGATAATTATAAACTATATTAAATTAGGAATATTATGAGCCTTGTGAAAACTAATTTTTGATATTTAAGAATTTTAATTTCATGTATATAATTTTTTCAATCTAGATTGTGAACCATGCTCTTCAGCTACATGGTGGATATGGTTATTTAAAGGATTATGCTGTACAACAATATTTTAGAGATATAAGAGTTCATCAAATCTTAGAAGGTTTATTATTTTCTTATTTTAATTATTAACCACTGAATATCTCAAAAATAACATATTGAAATAAAATTATTTAAGAAAGTAATATATTCATTTTTAGTATAAACTATTTATTTTGTGGTTGGTCCCCACAAATTACTTCAGATTATTTGACATTTTATGTAATTCACGTGAATAAGAAAAGAAATTAATTTATTTTGAAATGTAATTAACCCATGCTAATTTTTATTGGTAATGATATTAAGCTGTAAAATAACTGAATAAAAGTTATCTACTTTTATGATAGGATAAATCTGGAACTCTGGGTAAATTAGAATTAAAGAAATTGTAATTGTTTTCACGGGGGATTTATGTTATATAGGTTAATATATTGGAAGAAATGTAATTACATTGAGTGAGAAGGTATACCAATTGATAATCTGGCAGAAAGAAGTATGATATGCTGATAAATTAGTTGTATAAAATTTTGTTTTGATGTATGTAAAATTTTTCTTGCCGTTTTTCTTCAGTGTTGTTGTATATTAATAGTGTATCAATATTTTTTCATACAATATTGTGTATATAAAAATTTATGGCTATCAAAAGTTTTTTGGATTATTCCGAAAGAGAAAATATTTTTAAATGCCTTTTTTTAGATATGAATATCATTAAAATTAATGAAAAAAATGTATCTGTGAGCATTTTATACTAAGACCGAAAAATGATGGGGGGGGGGGTAGGAACCTATTTCAACTTGTATAAAAACCTTGATACCATCAAACTTTAAAAAAATAATAGTATGGAAATACATTTTTTAATATTCTTGTAAAGATACAATGGTTACAATAACTTCGAATTTTTATGAGCAGTTATATTTTTAACTTGGATCAGGACTGGTTTTATGCCATTTTTCACCAGCAGATTGCGATTTTTTAATTAAGGACAAATCCCGTTATATTGTTAAACTGATATTAGGTAACCGTTCTTGCTTCCAATAGGACTCTAGTATATTTAGTTTGGAACTAACGTTTTATGTAATTGCTTGCAGCAATATATCACTGCTTTTTTTTGTTCAGAACTATTTTTACTTATAAAAAACAATAGATAAAAAAAGGTCAGAAGTAGTGCATTTGTTTGCTTCCGGATGTATTTTTCCAGATACAATACAAGAGACTTAAGGCCATCAAGCAAAAGGCAGTTGAATATATATCTCTTGATCCGAATCATCTGAATTGTACTCCTTTCTACCAAGACTATTGAGGCTCCATTTCGTTTCTTCAGAGAAAGTAAATGACCACTATTCGGTTGCCTCGTTATCTGTTGCCTAGAACTCTAAAAAAATTTTTTCTATCTGATCAGTGAAAAAGCTTAATGTAGTTTTGCTTTGTACTGAAAATTAGTATACTGAGTTTTTGTATTCACGTTTAACATTCAAAATAATTTTACAGCTGTTTTAAATTTAATTTCTTTTACATAAAAGCAATAATTTTTTCATTTGGTATGACTAAAGTTTGGAATCTGTTATCGAAGTTGCAAATTTCTTACTGGAAACTGTCAAACAAATGACATTCTTTGATACTTCAATAGTTTTTAGTATTGTTATTTTAAGTTACGTGTATTGTCAAAAAGTTTTTACATGGTCTGAAACAGATTTCTTTAAATAAATATTTAATATTGAAAAAATAACCGAGCCTTTTAGATGCATTTTGTTGACATATTTTATTAGCATTAAAACTTGATACCAAAATACCGATTTTATATTTAAATTAAAATGTATAACAAATCTTAAATTTTTTGTTCTCTGTAAGTAAAAAGAATCATAAATGTCTCCATTATTAGTACAGCAGCCTGTTGAAAATCCTGCATATTCCTTGTCATCTTCCGTAAAATTAATCACCATAACTCGCCTTCCTTACTCAACATATAAAGTCAAGTTTGTTTTATTTCTTCGGCACTTATTAATATTTTTGGTATTTTTTTATTATTATTATTTTAGGTACAAGTGAAGTTATGTTGATGCTGATATCACGAGATATGCTACAACATTAGATGAGGATTAATGTCAAGGAATAAGGGTAACTTCATATTTTTACTGTCTAGTTGTTAAATAGGCTGGAAATAATTATTTTATTGTTTAAAGTTTAGATTAGGTGCTTTTAAAACTTATTTTTTTGTTGAAGTTATTGTTGCATTCATTATATTTTGTAAGTTTTAGTATATTAAAATATTTATTACCTTTTCCCTTAATATATATTATTTTCTACTGCACAAGGTTTGTATCCCTGAATTTTCTAAATGTCTGCTTCTTATGGAGGCATTGACCTAATTTACATGAATAGATTTAGATATTTTCTTCCAACTGGCTTATCTATTCCATTCGCCATTCAAGATTTTATTTATATTCTGCCATTCTGGTTAGGTATATTATTTGTCTCTGAATAGTCTTATTTTTCTATCTGTTCGCTGCATATTAATTTATAAATCAATCTGTACTTAAAGTAAAGCTATGTTTCCTTGAAAGCTTTTGAAGCATTAAGCTGTGAATCGATTGCATTGGTTAAAATAGGTATTCAGAATGATTTGATTGTCAATATATACTTATGTATCGTTTTGTTTTGTAAAATTTTTTGTACATTGATTGGTGTTGTAGAATTATTTTTAGGGCAGTCAAAGAATTTCTATAAGATATTTTCATATATGTGGTATTTTTCAGAAAAGTAAAAGATTCCTCTAAAGTTATTTTCTCCCAGGTTATTTTCGTTCATAGATTTCATAAAATCCAGAAAAATTTAACAATACGATTGTATTGTAAAATTTAATTATATTATCACATATAGCATTGTATCAAAACTATCTGTTAACAGGAAATCAACATCATCATTTGTCATTGTCATTATTTTTTTGCATTCCCGAGATTTTTGTTGTTCCTTTTATTTTATTTAGACATTTAATATTTATTATAAAGCAAAATACTTAAAAACATTTGTAATCAAAACTTTCTGTTTGTCTTCAGTCATTTAAAAATATTTTCAATATGTATATTTTTTTAATACAGGTCTGCCAAATTTCTAGATGCCAAAAAAAAAAAAAAAAAAAGAGAGAGATAGAGAGTAAGAGAAGAAAAGGAAAGAAAAACAAAAAGCTGGAGGGAAACTGTTGAGAATGAAACTTTTTTTGAAATACAAGATATTTTATAATTTGAAATAATTATACACTCGTTTGCAAATAAAATTTTATTTCTGTTAAATATTTGTTATTTATTTGCGTTTAATTTTCATTTAAATTAATTCCTTTTACTTATAAAATTAGTTTTAATTCAAAAGTTTATAGATATCCAAAATTAAAGAATGAGGAAACAGGAATTCTTGCTGAAGCAAAAATTTATTCTTCTAGGATTAAGAAAAGTCAAATCATCAAAGGGCCTTGTAGCAAAATTTATGAAATCACTGCATGAGAAAGATGGCTTGGTTTTGGAATGCCGTGGGCAAGCATATGATGGTTAGTAATAATAAGTGGTACTTGCAATACTGTACTATAACATGAATCGATAAAAAAAAACGTCCTTAGTTTTTGAACAATCCATAAACTAAATGTAAGGAACTGATCTAGAATGTATAATGCTCATTTGGTTATAGCATTGTTTGCTGAGAAGAATTGTAAGCAATTTATCATTGCAGATTGTGTCAGTATCACTAATAGGCCTAAATCAAATTCTGAGCTGGCAAATATAATGCTGTGTATATCTTAAAGTTTAGTTTCATTTACTACTAAATAATGGAAACATTTGATATTTTTTATTTTTAGTTACATTTTAGCGATTTCTAAACATAATTTCAGCGTTCCTGCTATCTGATATTACAAATTATCAGTATAAGGATAACTGGAAATTGTCTTGCTTAAAATTACTAAAATGCGTAGGACATCGCATTTATGATATGTGTCACTAACGAAGACTTTGAGCGTTGGAAAATAGGTTGTTTTGACGGCATAGGTTTAGGAGTGTGAACAAATATTCTGAGGAATCATGTAATGATGAGATGAAATAAGTGAAAATAATGAAACCCAGATAATGAACCTAGATAAAAATAATTGATGAGTTTGCTTCATATAATTAGAAAACTGGTTTTTGCGATTTTAATGTAAAAATATAGTAAATAATATCTGGTAAATATTTAACTTTACTTATATTGTATATGTTTCATGTAAAACTTAGTGTGAAATAACTTCTGATGGTTTCACCTTATGACTTGTTAGAGTTAAGCAGAAATCAAAAAGCAATAAAACGCATGAACATGAATGTGCGAAAAGAATTTGCTTGAATTTAAAATGTATAAAACTACTTTAATTATTAAAAACTGATTAATCTGAAATAGAGATTTTTCAAAAGAGTTTGAGGAAACAATAAGCAGGGGATCTTCGTTTTCTTTAATTAGCCGAGGGTCCCAAGTTCAGCTATGGCCCTGTTACTACACTGATATACCAAATGTATTAGTTATGTCGAATAAATAGTTTTAAATTATTTTAATGAATCGACAAGTAAAATTCCTTATACCTCGTAAATATTAAAAACAATCAGAAATAAAATGTTCTGGTTAAATAAATTTTTTTATTAATAACTCTTATGGGATTCGATGGTTTTTATCCGTACATATGCTTGAAACCATTGCCTTAAAGTCCTCACCTCATGCCTTAAAGTCAGTTTAATGTAATTCAGGCTTGAAGACTGATGCACACGTGCGATTTTTGACAGGCATCTCCAGTGGTGGATTTTGGCTTTTTGATGACAATGAGGCTTCTCTTTTTAATCAACTTAATTTCACATTTTTAACTTAATCAACATGTGAAGTATTTATTTTAAATTAATTTTTTGTAACTTTGTAAAATTGTTAATATTTATCTGATTGTGATCAAAGACTGAATGGCATGCACATATTTATTCGATATTATTAAACATATATTTGATATTAATAAATTCTGTATATAATTGCATGACAGCATTAAAACATAAATTTTTTTTATCAGTTGTACTTGACAGAGTATTAGCACTTTCCTAATATTTTATAAATGATAGAATTTGTATTTTGTGTATATTTATCTGGCAACTAAGCTAATAACTTTTTAAATCGGCTTGCTTGTGGCCCCACAATAGCCAACGGCCCCTGTAAATTGTCTTGTAGGCAATGCTCAATAGTCAAGTCTTTTGAGCCAAACGTGATACTATTTCTGTAACATGTATACCTTATATCCAAGGTCTGATGGTCTGCTAATTACTTTCGAAGTTGCAGCATATGTGCGGAAGCCTCCTTTTATGGAGAAAAGTTTATTTTCAAGCTTGATTACAAACAAGGTGATAAAGGAAAATTTTCGTTCTTGAGTGGATGGAATGATATCGAGGCATGTATTCACTTATCTTTCTTTGTTTGTTTAAGACGTGAGAATTTTTAAAACTGCTTGAATTGGAAGCCATCTAAAAAAAAATCGGTGGAAGGCTTAAACTATTAGCCCCTTAAAGGTGTAATTTTCTTTGCTATCTGATTAGATGACATCTTTGGGTCTTGCAAAATGTGATATTGATTCATCTAAGAGTCTTCAGAACTCTCATATTTATGGATTTTACGTAATTTATGTATTGAATTTTAACGTCTGCGACTGACTGAAGTATATTATTTCAAAAACAAAGGTATTTGATGCACGAACTGCATTTGCATAGCATTTGAGAAGTTCATCACTGCATAATACAACACTTTTGCCTCACTGACCGATTATATTATGATTTTATACGTTTTCTGCTGCAACTGTCAGTTACACGCCAAAAAACCCACTATCATAAGAAACCAAGAACATTATTTTTTCTAAGTTCATATTGTGTTTTTCACTTTAAAATTCTTTCACAAATAATGTACTTCACCAAAGCTGCCTAACCAACACATATTGTAAGGCCTTTGCAGTTGATTTCGTGATTGTCATAAAATCGGTTACTGTACTGATCGGCATTGTCAATGAAAACAAGCAAAATATTTTTTTAGAAAATGAAGAAGCGAATTTCTAGCTCAAAACATAGTTATATTATGTTTTAAGCTAAATTCATATAACTTAATTCATTAATTTGTATTGCGTTTATATAACATTAAAATTAACTCCACATATTTCAAGATTGTAAGGACCAAGTTTTGTAATTACTCAATTTTACTCGTGTCCTAGTTTTTTGAAAGCTTGTGCAGTTATTGATTTCCGATGATACATTATTTTAATAGTTTCATTACTCTTTGCTATGAATTAAGTATTTTAGCCAAAAATTAATTTCACAGGGGTAACGGTATCTAAAAATTAATCTTTCGATCCCATAATATTTATAATCATGATTTATGGAAAATTACTAAACTCTAAAAAGTAGAAATTGATGAAAATAAGAATATTTTCAACGCCATTGTATTAAAAAAGAAAAAAGGGATTATTATTTTATCGAAAATCAAACATGCTTTAGTATAAAGAAATTCTTGGACATTCATTGAAAATTAAAATATATTGATTAATTCACCAGCTTACTTAAGGCATTTCTATCAAAAGTCTTACATTTTTAAGGCTTTACTTAGTCATCCATATTTTAATACAAAGTATACGTTCATAATTTTTTAAATTAAACTAGTAAATTAAGAATATTATAAAAATAATATTTGAAATGGTGCCCCCTTTTCTAGTGAATATTTCAATATCGCACCCTCCCCCTCCAGAGAAATACGAGCGTATATAATGCATGGTAGAAACAAGAATTAAATTTTAAAAATATTACTAATACATAGAATATTGGAATTGAAACGCTACTGAATTTATTCTTTATTTGAAAATGAGAAATAAAAGTTTTAGTTTATCTGTTATAAGGACATGCAGGGCTTTTGATAATACAAAGTAATTCATAATAAACTATTGCTTTCTAAATAAATAAATTAACAGTTTAATCAAAACGCATACTTAATTATATTAAAAAGTATTTTTATTAAAATTTAAAGACAGCGAATTTCTAACATAACTAATGAGAGGGCTGAATTTGATACCTTTTAAGTAGCGTTAATATCAAGCTCGATTTTACTTAAAAGCAATTGTAAGTCGCCAC
>JAPMOQ010006612.1:3404671-3427097 GCA_026543055.1 Argiope trifasciata
ATCTAAATTTTATTGGTTTTTTGTGAAATTTAACAGTTTTGATCAAACAGGGATACTTTAAAGAGCATGTTTTAATTTTAGTTTTTTTAGCGAAAGCTAACAATCTTTTGTCAAGTTCCTTTTTACTTGAATTAACCAAATCATAAGTCAAATTGGAATTGTATTCACTGATTAAAAGCTCTTTATAATAATGTTTACAAGTTATACAGAAATTATTTGCCGATTTATCTATTACAGTTATAATAAATTTCTCTTTTAAATTTTTTATTTCTTTTTTAATGATTTGTTAGCATAAATTCCCCGTTCTTTTATTCTGACATTACCCTTATTATACTTAGTTTTAATTTCTTCTAAGACCCTTATTTTCCATTCTTTGAAACCCTCTGGAGGCCAATAATATTTTCGAGATATTTTAGAAATAAAAATGTCTAAATCGCGCCCAATAGAAATCAACACTTTTTTATTGTTTAATTTTTCTCTTAGTCTAAATTTAGTTCACTTTCCCATTAGATCTCTTAAAGAGCTAGAATCTATAATTTTTAAATTCCCTGTTATTACATGCCCTTTCTCAGCATCCACATAGTTCTTATAAATTTCTTTATCACAATAGCAGTCTATTTTGCTTATTTTATTTAAATTTTTACTATAGTAATTGTAGTTGCAAATATTTTTCTTTAAAGTTGGTGCATAACTGAATGCTATTGAAACTATTGTATTATTCTTTAAAGGAAAGAAATCTTTGTTAATCTGCAAAATTTCAGGTAATTTTAGTTTTTCATTGTCAATGTCTAAAAATTTTATAACACAGAATTCTTTGTTTAAATGATTAACATTATTAATTAATAAATCATTTTTTTCAGTATTAAGCTTACATTTAATAATATCTAGAATTACATATTTGGTGTAAAAAATTTTGAATATTAAATCAACGAGTTTAATATTTATTAACCATTTAATTTTACTTTTTCTAAGACCAAAAATATATTTCCTAATTTTGTGAATGTTTTCGCTATTATGATCCAGATTACAATAATTCAGCAATTCCTCAAATATTATTTGAAAATTACCCCCTTTACCTTTACCTCTTTTAAATCTCTTACTAAAGTTTTGTGTTTTCAAAAAATCTTAAAAAATATTTTGTTATAGATACATGAATTGTTTATATCCTTATAACCTCCACCATTTAATTTGCTATTCAGACCATAAGGAAATAAAGTTTTTAAGTTACAAATTTAAATATTTTCAAGGTCTAGTCTTTTGTTTAAGTCATTAATAATGTCTTCTAGAATGTAGATGTTAATATTATTAAAATTATGGCATTGAAAGTGTTCTAGTTCAAATTCAGAATTCTTATTTTTTATAAAGTTTTTGATATCAGATCTATGGTTATTAATTCTTAGATTAAGTTCGGTGCTAGTTTGACCTATGTAATTTAAATTACATTACATCCGTAATGATTTTTAGTTTCGATTCCGGTTTTGGTTTCGTTTCTGTGGTTAGTACCGTTTCTGTTTCGTTTACATAATTTTATTAATTATAGTAATTTGGATTTGTTTCATTAATTGGTTCTATTTGATTTATCTTTCATTTTGTGAACTTTCAGCTTTAATTTCGAAATTTAATTTGAAGCTCTGCATCTGAATTTGAAAACATGGTTTGCAGATTTTCAAATCTTGTATGAAAAGTTTTTTTGGGTCGTTTCCATAAATATTGTTTATTTATACTTAAATCTAGATGCTTTAAAAAAGATTATTAAAAAGTTTCGAATATAAATTTGAACGTAATAATAATACATTTACATTGAATAACAATGAGCTATGGAATTCAAAGTATTACCAATTTATTACCTAATCCTTGCAGTTTGGTATGAATAGGAACAGGGCAAGAATCATAATTTCAATTGGAAAGTTTTGGAGCGCCTATCTCATGCCTCTTGATTTAACACTTTTTTTTTTTCATCTGCTTGGGCCTAACAACTGTTATTTAAATTCTAAATAATTATGCTCAGCATATTTTGTCTGTTACTCACAAATAATTTCATCCGAGCTGAAGATGAAAGGCCATCGAGCTTAAGTGCTTCCAAATAAAAATCCCACATTATTGCCATTGGCAAATACTTCACCACGAATGGCAGATATTTCGAAAAGTAATCAATTGGTAATATTTACTTTTCTATTTCATCTTTTGAATCATTTCAGTTTTTAATTATAGTATTCAAAATGATCTGCATTACTAATTGATGCCCCTTTATATGGTTTTAGAATAATCCATGGATTATAAAAGTGATTAATACACTATTATCAGCCAATGAAATGGCCGCAGGAATGCAATAATACATTGTTTATGTATTGTTCTAATGGGATGCGGATATGTATTCTACAAAAAAAAATAATAGGTGTTTTAGAATTTAGAAACAACCGTAGAAAGAGGTTTTCCAGAAAACCGGAAACAAGAGCTTCCTGTCGAAATTTGAGTGACCGTAATCAATTGTCGCATATTACTCGAAAAGGAAGAAGAAACTGCTACCTGGCGGGTGGTCCCTCCAAGTAAATGACCTGTGGTGACAGAGGACCACCCCTTCTTAGGAGCAGGTGAATAAATATAAATACAAGGCGAACCAGCTCGAGTGTAAACAGTTTTCTACTATAACAGATGTATCCGATTTTAGTTTAAAGCTACCACGGGGATTACTAACTATCAAAACATGCAGACATCAATGGTAGGATGAGGGCTACGTTTGCAGGAATGAGCTGGCTCAGTTAGTAGTTTTCATAACGTGGATGAAAATCGATTTGGATTATAACAAGACAATTTAATTTGTATGTAATAAATCTTGAAAAATCAACATTAAATAATTGTCTCGCTTTAGTTTTGCTAACAAATTCATTCGCACATCAAAAATATGCACAGTTAGATGCAGTATGTCTATAAAATGATATGATAATTATTTGCATTACTGAGGAAGTTGGTTAATCCTCTGACTATTAATGGGACACATATATTTCTCTCATATTTTAACATATTTAAAATCTGCCCATTTAAAACCCTTAGTCAAAGGATTAATTTGAATTCATTGACAATTCAGTTTTTACCCCTTAGTCCTTTTAATGTCATTTTCTCATATGTTAAGATATGGTCTCTAGTTTGAGACTAACTAAAAATTTTAGAACATAGTTTTTATTTCTAAATTGCTTTTGTTAGCTAAATACATTAGTACATTGTGACGTTAATGCTAGTAAAAGAATACTTTTCAAAGGCTTTAATATTTACTTCAGGGCTTTATATTGTATAAAATATTTGATAAAAAGGGAATCAGAATTTCTTTAAAAAAAACTTTGAAAACTTTAGACAAAAATTGTGCAGTTTAATTTGATGTTTTATTGTACTATTATTTTTTTTTATTTGAAGTAGTGTATGCTGTTTGTTTATTAAAATTATATATTTATCAAAATTGTCATTTTAAATGTGCTTTTTTATAATCATTATAGTTTTTTTTTCATTAAAAATAGTAACTGATTATTTATTAATAACTGAATGTCTGTTATAAGATTGTGAAGTGTCAAAACTACATCTTCCTGAATATCCTTTGTTTAAAAATCGTCATTTTTTCTGCCGTATTTAATTTTAAATTCAGTTTTTTAGATTCCAATGATCGGGATTTGAATTCATATCTTCTTCTTATCTTTGAATTTAACGATAATAAAATTGAAATCGGTTATTTATTCAATTTTACTATCTTTTAATTATTATGAATAAATATTTCAATTTCTGTTGGTTTTCACGTTTTGGAATTGTGTTCTCCTCCTCTCTCTCTCTCTCTGAAACAAACAGCGAGCCACAATTTTTCGTTAGAAAAAATCTTATGGTTAGAAATTTAAAAAAGAAGCCCTGCCCTAAACAGATTTTACTATCTCAGCTAATAAAGTTAGGTGTAGTGTAAAGATTATCAAACGGTTAGTAGGAAACGGTTTTGCTTCTGTTTTCCACCAGAAGTGGAACTTTAAAGAAACATCAAATTATAGGAAAAATTAAAAATTAACCAAAATTAGGTAAAAATAATTTAGAGTGAAACCAAGAATTCTAAATGATGTTTATTAATAAGCAATAATACAGGTTTGCAATTTTAAATTTTAATAACGAATTAGTTTTTTCTAGTAACTTTAATTGGTTACTAGTGACACATCATATTATACAATGACATATATACATATTATATAATTATATAATTACATATTATATAATTAACTGCGCATTAACGTAAAGCCTTTACTTTTTTATGTTTACTGTCTCTTTTTCGCTGAAATAATAATTATAATAATAAAGGACAATGCCAATTATACAAAACACAATTGTATAAACCTCCATTTATCTTAATTGATTTTTAGAGTAGGGGTTGTTTTGCTTCCAGAAATGTCAAAATAGGAAAAATTTTAGCTTGAGTTCTGTAGGAGCTTAGCGTATACCCCCCCCCCCTTTTTTTTTGAGCAAAACTTATAATAACACTATAATGTACCTCATATTTTTTTACTTCACAGATTAAACATAGACTTTTTCTAATTTGAGGTCTTCTTTAAATTTAATTTTTCAGTTTTATATAATAATAGGTCTGACGTTCATTCAATGCTGATATTTAAAATTCTACATTAAAAATGTTTCATTATCCTCCAAAATTTTACTGTTCGAGATCCCAAATGTTGTATAAATATAATACAGGGAAAAATTGAGAATTAATGAGTGCTTCATAAAGAAAATTAATTTTAGGATATAAATAGGATTTCGACTTCAAAGTGCTGAAATTGAACTATTTTCTTATTAATTTTTATTTAATATTATTGAAGAACTTATAGAATCAAGTGTATTAAAATTTTAGACATCTAAAAGTTCACTGTGATTTGATGTCATCTCCATCATCAGTTTGAGAGGCCCTCTTCTACTGGAAAAATTTCTATTTGATAGAATTTTGTCAAATGATGTCATTGTTAACGCTTTAAACAAATTATGGCAAGCAAATATACCATATTGAAAATTTCAATGCGATTGCTCCATTCTTTGTAATTTACTCAAAAGTTGTTATTATGTTAATTAATTACTCGTTTATCAAAGCATGGACCTTATCATGAATATTTCAAAATAAATTTTAGAAACTTTATATAAGACAAAATATATTTTTAGATGTGAAATTTAATGACTACTGTTTTAATTAATAATTACTGCTTTAATTATTACTACTACTTTTAGTATTTAACATACCATTACTTTCTACTTACTACTTTTAATTGCTTCTTAAATTTATCTAAATCGATTTTTTTTAAATCCCAATGCATTGCTTAAAATATCAGCAACAGTCTGCCGGAAACTTTCTTGCATTCTTTCCAGTGAAGGTCTTATCTCCCTTTCCCAGCATAAAATTGTGAATATTGAGCAAGAATGCGAAAGCCTTACATGATATTAGCGGACATCAGTAACGAAATATAGATCCTTAAAGTGAATCCAGCATTTTTACTGACTTTATTATAATAATATTTTGGTTGCTTTTTTCTCACCCTATCTTGACACGGAACTACAGTTGTATTCACAATATCAAGCACCGAATTCCATTGATTTATACATTGCGCTTTTGCGTTATTGCGTTTACATGCTACGGACAATCGACTTTTTAAGATTTGGTCAAAAATTTGTTAAATATCTACGTTATAGATGTTAAATCTGTGGGCTAGATACTATCTTCCCAAATCTTTATGTTTTAAAGTTATCGAGTACAGTTTTATTTGAGCAGCCAAGGAGAATGATTTTCTTTGAATGTATCTAGTTCGAAATTTAATAGAAAACTATTAATTTAGTCTAAAGTCCACGTGCCGAATTTTATCCGTCCTGCTCAAAGAGCTTTGAAGTTATCGTGTCCACATATAGGCTGGTAGCCATTATGCCAAAAACATGTTTTCGAACTCACGCAGGTCTGAAATGAGATTTGACAAAATCTCGAATTAGAATTTGTGCCGATGACAATACTTTCTTTGGTATTCTTAAAATAAAAAGAAAGGTTGAAATATCCGATGAGGATTGCTTAGTTATAATCACTCATTCATACCAGCAGAGAGAAAAATAATTTTTTTCATTCCGGAAATATGTTTTCACAAATAAATGAGTTTCATCTATTAACAAATAAAATTAAAACGAAGCTTCCTGGCCATCATTATGTATTTCCGGAGAAAATTACTGATAAATTTAATTTGATTAACTGGTTTTTATATTACATTTATTTTTAATATCATGTATTATTTAATACTTAATACCAATTTACTATATAAAATCCTACGAGAAAAATAAAACTCTGATATCATAAGTATAAAATACTAATTCAGATTAACGAAGTTACCACAAAATGTTTCATTTTTTTATTAAAAAAATTACTTTTACTAATACGATTTATAAAAATTAAAGCTTTTTTTACAAGATGGGCTTTATGATAAAATTTCAACTTTGGAACCGCTGAGTTCCAGACTCTAACCAGATTCCAGAGAAGATCATCAGCATATTCGTAGCTAATACAAGTGAAATAATATGTTGAGAATCAATCGTCCTTCCTTTGGGTTGCTGCGAATATTTGACGAGGGAAGCCAGGTATTGTCATTCAACCATGATTCAAAATTATTAATCTATACCAAAATACTTCTGCTGTTTCTTTAAATACAGGATGTTAATATAATGAAAACTAAGTCAAACTTCATTTAACTACAAGCAAGTTAAGAGCATCATAAAATTGTATCTCATCACAGTTCAAAATGACTTTGACTGTCCCAAATAGCCATCTTATTGCTCTAAAATGCTAACAAAATGAAATTACATTTTATCTAACAACAATTTTTTAGGATTAAGAAATAAAATGATCATCATTATGACGTATTTTATGACCAAACTATTGAAAAATTATAACTGACTGCATTATGATCTGAATGCAATTAATTAGAAAAAATTAATATCGTTAAATATCGCAACAATATTACGAGAATCTGAGGGACAAATTTTTGTCATAATATAACGTTTTGTTCGTCATTTTCTTATCCAGTTCACTAATCAATAAAGTATCGCATAAAAGTAGAAATAAAGCCATAGGCACAGAATAGTAAGGCCTTTAATTCTTAATCTCCATTCCTGCTTTTTAATAGTATTATTGTATATCAATCAGATCCACTATGACCTGCTTTAGAAAGTGCTACTATGTGAAAAAAAAGAAAGCTTATCTCTTCATGGCATATCTAATTAAAATCTTTGTCAAAATAACACTACACTTATCACGTTTTATTCTTTTTGTAAGAAAATGGGGCAAATGAAAACAAGAAATTTTAGATAACTTTCTTCTTTCATTTTTTTTTTTTGCATTTTTAAAAATAATCTCAAATAATATCTTGTATTCCATTTGACTTAAATCAGCTGCAATATCTCATGATATTTGTCTACACTAACAGTTTGAGATTTCCTCACAGAAAAAAATAAGGAAACAACTTTTATATATAAATAATTCTTGACTAAGCTCGTAGTTATTTTTAAAGCCTTAATATTAATACCATCGCAACATTATTAAGAGCGATTGTACGATTAACTTATCAGCAGTTTCCAACCATTTTGTGTGTAATATTTTTATATAGATGAGCCGTTTATAAAACGCATGGTAAGTTGAAAGTAATGATTAAGAAATAGACAAAAAGCAACAGTAATGTATTTAAATGTCAGTCACTATTTGTCGTTTTTATTGCTTTTACTGTACAAAGAGCTCATTATGATCGGATTTAGAAAATGTTACTATGATCCAAGTAAAAAAAAATTAAGGAGCTTATCAAATTTGTGTAACCAAAACTTGAGATGAAATGAACTTACACTCATGCCATTTAACTCCTTTTGAAACGAACAGAAAGAAAAGAAAGAAAAAAGAAAGGGAAAGTTTCAACAGCTTTCCTTTTTACGTTCTTGCGATTTTTTTAATAATCTCAAATAGCATTTTGCACACATTTTGTCTTATGTCAGTTACAATATCTTATGTAATGCGATGAAGTTTTATTTGCTCAGTGGAAGATAAATATATATATAGCAGCATCAAAGAAAGGAGCAAGCTGTGAAGAGCGCGAAGCAACAGTAAAAAGACATGCGGTTAGATGCATTCTCTGAGAACGTGTCTTTTTATCCTCTACCACGTTGAAATGTAAGGAGAATGACACATGTCAGGAAGCAATGCAAAGAAGCAGTTTGTCAGTTTGGTTTTGAAGGAGTCTCTAGATGTATCCTAAAAAAACAAAGCAGGAGAAACCCGGGGAACGTATATAAATAAAAATCCGAACACAAAAACGACAAAAATGTTTTTCCTCTATTTTTCTATATACTTTCACAACATGATAGTTTCTATACATAAATTCGTACTGTAATGAGAATTCAGCTTTTTTCAGTGTCTTTTTGGATCTTTTTAGATTTCTTTATTGCATTTATGATCCCTTTCGATTAAAGAATTGAATTCAGAATTTGGTATATATCTACAATTTTTACTACAAAATCATATAAAAAGTTTCGTTTTTCTAATTTATTGCGTTTTTGAATTATTGCATATGTATAAATTGTCAGATCTATAGATGATTAATCATAAATGAATTTGGATGATATAGATATACAATTCTGGTGATAAAACAATATGCTGTATTTCATCTCTACATTTTTATATTCTTGTATGTTAAGAATAAACCATACGAAGCAAAAAGTATTGCAAACGGCAGAAAATTCGAACTCAAGATATTAATAAATCTCCACATTTCAGATTTCCCTGAATCTCAAAAGTGTAATTACTTAAATTTATGAAATTCAGCACGTGGATTTTTGAACTGTAGTATTTTACAATTGTAGTTCTTGCTCAAATTTTGGTTTTTGTCTGTTGGCAAAAAAGGTATACAAAGTAAAATTTGGTTTTCATGCACTTGTGCATCAACCGAATCCAAGCAATTAGTCACCAAAGATCGCTTTTTAATAAGATACTTCATAATAATTGTTTTCCAATGACATACCGTTAACAATACTTAGGGCATTTATTAGAGAGTATGCTGAAAATGGTGGGCACTATTACTTCTGGTTATGTTATTGAACTCCCTTGCAGTCAGACGGGCAAAGCAACAAACTTTCTACTGGTGTATTTTGTCTAAAGTTTAATAGAAAACTGTTATTCAAATGAAAAAGCCATTTACCACCTAGTACATAATATGTTTAAGTTACTGTCTGTCCATCACAAGAACTCTGCTAGACGATCGTCTGTGTTTATGGCGGGCGTCATAGAAACCGGCTTCGGTTAGGAAGATCCATTTTGAATGGGTGGAATCGGACGGAAGTCTTGACGAGTAATCTTGTTCTTGGCGTCAATTGTAGCGATAAGAAAAACTTGAAAAACTTGTTGCTCGTTCGTCTTCTCGCTTTTGTCGCAGTTGCACTATCTTTATATTCTCTTAGCTTACTTCTTTTATATTTTATTAATCTTTTCTTTGGTTAATGTTTAATTGCATATAATTATTTTTTTGTCTCTTAATAGCATATAAATGTAAATCAAATGAAATAATTACAATTAATTATATTATTGTTTTTATGTTAAATTAGATGCATTTGCAGCGGATAATTTTATATTAATAACATATAAATTTAAATCAAGTGAAATATTTACGATTAATTATATTATTGCATTTATGTTAAATCAGATGCGTTTGTAGCGGATAATTTTATATTAATAACATATAAATTTAAATCAAATGAAATGATGACGATTAATTTTTTCTCTTGCATGATATTGCTTCTTAATTTTTTCTTCTCGCGCTGTCGTTAGACATGCAAATAATTATTCAGTTTTTCTATTTGATTTGCTTTTCACTTTGTAAATTTATAACAAAAATATCAGATATTTTCAATACTCCGAGTACGCAAATAAATTTTTATCTTTGTGATTTTTTTTTTTTTTGAATTTGTTTTCAACAATTAAATGTTATAATACATAATATCGCCAGTTTGACGCTAAACGTGCCAGCTTGAGAAACTTGAATGAATTTTTACCTCCGCGAAATGAACTCTTCCTGCAGTAACCTGTTTCTATGACGCCCGCCATAAACATAGACAATCATCTAGCAGAGTTCTTATGATGAACAGATAGTATCATGCTCGTAAACAGTTCCCGGATTGAGAATCATTCCAAAATTATGTTTTTCGAATGCAATGTGTATTATCATTAAAACTTCGAAGTTTAATTTTTCGATGTTTACAATATTTTCTATATGTTTATTTCATTCACGAGAAAGTAAAAAATTTCGAAAGGCCATCTTAATAATGTTTTTAATGTAAATGTTTTATTATTTCTTTGGTGTTAATCAATATAATTAAGGAAAACAGCTTTTCATATTATGAAAAAACCTATAATTTCTTCATAACCAATTTTTATTTCTTATTTATTTGAGGAAAATGTTTAACTACCGTTTTCATCTTGTATCAGAATCTCAGCTTCGAAATAGAAGTGTCAACGGTTTGAAACCTCTTTACATCGAAATTAGTCATGGGATCTAACATTGGGTCTTCTAAAACCTTGGACGATAAAATGTACTTTAATAAGTACAATAAGGCGACAAAATAATAACCATCTTTATACGTTTGTAACGCTGGCGTCCTTGCATAGCGGTATCAAGTCTTTCCCGTGATTTGGGCGCCACAGATTCGTCCCAGCCCTTTTTAGGACATGGTTGTTGTTATTCTGTTCTATCTGTGAGAAGTGTAAATGCCCCCTGTAAAAAGGAGCTGTACAAACGAATGTGATGCATGCGTAACTAAATCGTACTCTTGACCCTAGATGGCGCTACTAAAAAACAAGACATGTAAAAACTCTTCGGCTTAAATTCTCTAACTTAGTCAAGCAGGCTTGTCTATGATAAGTGTCATCCGAAACAACAACATCAACATAAGTTTATGATAATAAATAGGATTCTGAAACGCAGTTTTCAAATATTTGTTATTTGAGAATCGTTGCTCAAGTTCCTTGATAATCGTAGGAAAAT
The DNA here is from genome assembly GCA_026543055.1 of Argiope trifasciata. Classification (NCBI taxonomy): domain Eukaryota; kingdom Metazoa; phylum Arthropoda; class Arachnida; order Araneae; family Araneidae; genus Argiope; species Argiope trifasciata. The sequence goes on from JAPMOQ010006612.1 coordinate 3,415,732, forward strand.
TATCTCAGAAACTCACACTATCATCAATAACTCCTCTTGAAAAATTAATAAACACAGAGTGTTTTAAAAATTATGGAACAAAATTTATGGATATGTCAGGCATACAGATATCAGAGGTAGCGGCAGCAATTTTCTGACAGGGGGTAAATAACATTTCTCAAATTTAGCTTTCAATCAATTCCATAATAATCAATTTTACAAGTAATTAACTTATATAATTAATAAAAACTAATTATAATAAGTAGTTATTTGGACTGTGTTTTTAAATAATTATTGTATATATTTTTACAAACATTTTTGATATAGAGACAGTAAAATTATTTTTTGATGAAAAGAAGACAACCAGAAAGAAGATAACAAGTAAATTATACCTCTTTGATTCTGTAAATAAATTTGCACTTTATTTTAAATATCTCATGACAAAATAAAATAATTTCTAAAACAATAAAAAATAATAATTTTTTATTTTTTATTCATATATACATATAATATGATATATATAATGTTAAAAGCAAAATTTTAAATAATTTAACTGAAAAACATAGCTTTTCAATTCAATTTATGGTTATGATTTACATATTAACAATATATTCTGGTTTGATTATAAACTCTCTTTTTTTTTTCAATAATCTTTTACAAAAGATTTATTGGAATTTAATATATTAGAAAGAGGACGAATTGACTCCAATCAAATACATAATGTTAAAGTTATACATATAACCCAATTATTTTTAAGGCATTTAAATGCAGCAAATGTTCTTTTCTATTTTAATATGATAATCCATAAAAAATTTATAATTGCAAATTTTTTAAAAATATATTTAAAAGAGATCAAGTTTCTATAAATAAATAATTAATTAATACAAGATTAAAGTAAAATGATAAATAGGATATTACTTATTACTCACCTCATACAAAGCAAGTTTAATTCTTCTAATATAAGATATAGTATTTTTAGCTCAGTCTTGTAACTATTTTGATTGAAAGTAACTGTTTTGAAAAGGAGAGGTTTTTCCTTCTCTGTTCTTTGTTCTTGAACACTTGGTACTTAGCCAATCGGCGCTGAAGGGATCGAGTGATTTTACAACTAAATTTCCCTTGGCCATAAATTTACGAATGTCACCTCCCCCTTTTAACAGATGTGGGGTATCATCAAATTACAAGAGCATGGTAAATGCTTCCTTGTACAAATAAGAATTGCCTTATATTAGTTTACACATGAAGAAGATGCACTATCAATGCTTCAGAACAAAGTTCTTAAGAATTTATTCTAGAAAGGCACACATTTCATTGCCGAGGAAGAAAACTCAATAAACTATAATTTTTATGTTTATATTTTTCTAATGTTAAATATGTACATTAAAGAATATGGATATATCTGAATATCAGAAGTATATATATTTTTCAAATGTTAAAATATCAAAAAAAAAAAAAAAAAGGCACTGACAAAAAAAATGTATGTAGTTCTTCAAAAAGATATTTCATCTTCTTTTATATTGAAGCAGTTCTCATGAATCCTGTAAAATGCTTTTTAAAATTCGGATGCAGACGGAAATCAAAATTGTATATTTTTCAAAAGAAATAATAAAAAGTAGATGAAAAAATATATTTTTTCCAGAATCGAATAATTGTATTCTTGTTATAGGAATATGATAGTTAATGAATTTCATGAAATAATTTATGATCTGAATCATGTAATTATTGAAATGTTTATATAACTTGTATCGATATGTAACGCATATCTATATTTAAAGTTGCCGATACGTCAGAAGTTAAAAAAGGAAAATATTTCTTTTTTTTAAATGTAATTCACCGAACTTAATTTCTTGACAAGTTCCTTCACGAAGCAATATACATATCTTACAGGAAAAAGAAATTTCATAGTTGAGATAGAAAGAATGAAAGAGTTTAATTCATTTTTAAAAAAGCAAGCAGAACAAAATCTTAAAATGTGGAAAAGTTATGCTCCTATAATTTGTTTTTATAGCTACTGGTATTTGCTATTAAAATCATTTTTCAATTATTATTTACTTATTAATTCTTTTGTTAGAAATATGTTGCATTTTTTATTGAAAATTCTTGTAATTTACAGAGAAAAGGCAAAACTGATGAATTAATTCCTTTTGGGTCATTCAGAAATAAAAAATAATAATTAAAAGTACATTTTTGATTTTAAAAAATTGTATTTATGTGCTCTCTTCTCATCAAACGAAATTTAAAAACTAGCTATCTTCAGAAACTCAACAGTAAATTTTGAAAAAAAAGGACATTATCTTGAGAGAATTAAAAATGTAACCTTAATATAAATACAGGTCACTGTGGCTGAGTATATATGTTATAGATCTAATGAACTGGGTTGAAACAAATCAAATCTTGTATATTTATTATTTAAAAAAAAGAAAGAGAGAATACTGTTAACTTTTCAAAGTATGAAAGTTAATTACATATTCAATTAAATTAGAATACGTAGGAAATTTTATCGCTTTTCTATAGTAATTTCGGAATAAATTATTCTACAAGAAATGTATTTATACCATCTTAAAATTCAAACTTCTTCTTTTTCAATGATGCAGTTTCATTTCCCTATAATTTTTATCTAATTTTCGCCAATTTATTTCGTTTTTTTTTTCTCCAAATTTAAGGAACAATTTAGTAAATGCAGACGGTTGAGAAATTTTATCGACATTTTAAAAAGTATTCTGGTTTAATTGACATTCAGATTTTAATTAGAAATATGAAGCACTTAAAGTGTTATATACATTATAATATTTCATTAAGAATGCTTTTTTAATTATTACTAACGAGTATTTTTGTTGCTATAACAGACATATAAACTAGTAGTTTAATTAATGAATACAGACCTGAAAACGAGAATAAACAGACAGCTTTCGAACATTGTCAAACCCTCTAAATAAAGTCAAGGACGTATACTATAAGTATGTCTATCCCTTTTAACCTTCAAAGGAGTGTCCATTTCAATGAGACAAGTGATATATATATATATATATGTATGTATGGCAATTTAAGTGAATGTTGATTTTACTTAGAATATGTTAAAGTAGAATGTCGCTATAAAAAAAGAAATGTCTTCGCACCACAAAAGCTAAATAAAAGAAAAAATTTTGATACCCTTGAAGTTTAAAGGACAGGCAGTAGCCTATTCTACCTATTCGATGATCTGGCCATGTAATCACCAATCTAAAAACCATATACAATGTGGAAATTTAAGGGGTCGTGATTGTTTTTTAAAATTTACAGAGAAAACTTTATAACTTTAATACCTTGTAAGTATTATATTAAAGTTCTTTCGCTTATAAATGTCTTAGTAAGATATGTAAAATGAGCGTGTATAAAAAAGAACTATTTAACATGTAATTATACATACGTGAATATTTAGATTAAAAAATGACTACATTTCATTCAAAAGCAGTAAGATGTTTAATTAATTTTATTTATTATTTTATTTTTAAGTATGCATTATTGTTAAATACTTTTCGCTTTCAGAGCTATTGCAAATAATATTTTCAAAAAGAAGGAAAATTGCATTCCATTTTGCATTGTTATAATATGAAATGTTGAATATTAAAAATTGAGGAACTAATTCATTGAACAAGTGAAGTGCATACTTAGATAGAATATTGAGTACATGTGTGTGTGTATATATACGTAATCTTAGCCAAAAATAAAAACTGCAACCGCGATATTTTATTTACTTGTCGTTTTGTCAGTTTTTCTCCCGTATGAGTAAAAAACTCTAGGCATCTAATTGAATCTGACAATTCAATTAGATGCCCGAATGCCTCTCATTTTAACATCCGTCACTCCGACTTCTTAGATCACCGACAAAGAATAGTCGTCAAAATTCGATGATTTTAATCTCGTTGTTTATTACGCCAAAAGTTGAGCAAAGTATGAGGTGAATAAATGAAAGTTTCATCTTATGTTATCGATCGACAAAATTTCACCGACATCTATCGCGTATGTATCTTATTCGAAAAATCAAAAATAATTGGCAAAATATAACATCTAACTCACTGTCATTTCATTGTCTGCATTGCCAAATATAAGCCCTAACGTCACCGGAGTCCGTCTTATTAATTTATCTTAGGTAAAAATAATCAGTATTATAATAATAAAAACGTTTGCAAATGCGTTATCTTATTCACTTTTTCGTTTCGTTGGCTTTCCGGCCGAATGTGATGCAAACTACTGGCTGAATATCCGATAGTGAAATTAGGTATCCGATTACCTCTCATTTTAACATCCGTCGCTCCGATTTTTTAATCGGCAAAGAATAGTAGGCAAAATACGACCTACTCATTTAACCTCTTGTTATTATGCCAAATGTTGAGAGAACATGGATTGAATATATGACAATTCCATCTTATATTCGATAATCAGGCGACCTAACTTTGCACTGACTTTTTAATCGACTCTGAGAGAGTTGTTGGAAAATGTATTCACCAGTCGCCTAGTTGGTTATTTGTCGAACATTGTCATTCTACCAACTTAAATCATCCCTCCGATACTCCGATTGTTTATAATATTTTAATTCTAAGTTGGGTTTTAAATTATTATATTCGTCAATACTAAATTCGCAACACTGCGTTTCGAAGTAATAAGACTTTTGTCGACGGGGAGGGGGCAAACGGTCATCGACGGGGAGCAATTGTCCCCCTTGCCCCCTCATTGTCACCACCTCTGATAGATCTAAGTCATATTTACAACAGAAGACTGGATCAGAAATGCGAAAAAGGATGAAGTAATAGTCGTCTCTTTATCAGATAATTAACTAAAATAAAAAGAAAGTCAAATTGTATAGCACATATTGAACAGAATATAAATTTACAACAATCAAACAGTAGAGTGAAATGAGAAACGAAATGTGAAGCATGTATATGATCGGGCGACAAGACCTCTGAATACTTAGATTAATTATATAACCCAAAGGTTGTGTCTTACTTATCATCATCATATTTGTCATGCTGTATGCGCCTTGCAATATTATTATTCATTCGAATGAGAGAATTGATTTATTCGAATTTTTTTTTCATTAATTTGTGCTGTACACTTTATTTGGTGTGCCCTTTTCTTTTATTTAATACGCTGGAAGAATATCCTCTACATCCATTCCATAATAAATTATTCTGTTGGACATCTATGTTTTTAATATTTACCTCAATGATTTAGAAAAATATTACATTTTAAGAGGAAAAGAAAAGGTTCTTTTTCTTATTTTTAAAAAACTGACTTATTTCTTTTTCCAACTTACTTATTTTAAAAATAAGTAAGTTGGTGGAATTTCATTAAGATAACAGTAAAATTAAAAAGTAATGAATTTAGTGTCCTGAAATTTTTACTGAATCTAGTATGCGATTTTCGATGGGTTTGTTTGACTATTATCATTTTTTAAGAGGTTAATTCAAAAGCATCCGAAAATCAGAAATGAATTTTTTTTGTCCCAACCGTTGAAATACATTTTCGATATAGTTCTACAACTGCAGGCAAGAAATCACATAATATATTTCATTTATATAAATCAATGAGCTTGTGAGTTACTGCGCTCACATCCACGAAAAAAAGCGGACCATCAGACTGCAACCCTTTGATAGATTTGTTCAAAATTTGATAATAATTTATACGTTAGATGCTAAAACTATTAACCAAATTTGCATCAAAATTTTGGCAAATTACATTTACCAAAATTGTAATGATTTGGAACTATTACGTTTACACGTATGCAAAAATAAGGACTGACGAACGGTTAAACCCCTGAAAGAATTTTATTTCAGATTTGATCTGGATTTATAATTCAAACAACAATATTTAAAATTATTTTCTCTATACCATTCTTTTATTAATTAAAATATATAAGACTTTTGATAATCATTACACCCTTTGCATAGTAATAATAAATGATATTAAGTGATTTGCAATAAAATTAAGATAAAATTATTTTCCAGATCAGTATAAAGTCTACATTAGAATTGATGTTAACGCTAGCAAATAATACTAGCGTCCTATTGCATACATTGTGCAGATTAAGAATTGTACACATTCTGCAGCTTCAGAGCTGCGGCCCGTGGTGTCGTGTTTGTATTGTTATGGTTTCGGGTCTGGAATGTTCGAAAACTGATTGCATCAAAGAACCGCCTTGTAAGAGCGCTTGATGGAGCAATGGATGGATGGGGAGAAATCTGATCTTTCAGTGTGCATATTATTACTTAAAGTCGATTGTTGTATTGCATGTTTCAAACAAAAATCAAAATTGCACAAGTTTGAACATATAACTTGCTCCTAGATTTGTTACAATTTGCCCTATAGTATAATTTTTTATGGTTTTGCTGATTAAAAAAATTCTGCTTAAAGGGAAAAAAATTAAAACAGCATTTTAAAAATTCAAAACACTGGTAAAATAAATAAGTGAAAATACTTTTAGAAAGATCAACTATCATCTAAATTTAATAAAATATTCTTCTTATCATTAATATACTCCAAAATATTATGGAATAGATGTTCACAGCCTCGCACATCCATTTCGGCTGGGCACTGCCTTTGCGGCTCCTGACATCGTCATAAAAATTATGTTTAGAAAAGTTCTGATTAAAAATTTTAAAAACCTCTGCATATAGTGCGTGTTGTAACTTGTCCCTGGATTTCCTAAGTCAAGTACTTAATTTTTTAAAAAAATCTTGATTTTGCCTTTGATTTCGTTTCATTTTTTTAAATCCTTAGAAGAAAAAACAAACAAAAGTAAATAAATGAAATATTTGATTAAAATATCGCAACGTATGTAACTGAGACACCTAGTAAACCCATTTTCAAAAACCCCGGGATTTCTAAAACTTATTCTAAGTATTTTTACCCATGCTTTAATTTAAGTGTAGATTCGACCCTCCACGGTAACTCCATGACTGCTCTTACCCTACTTTTTTTTTTTGTTCCTTCTTGTCCTTGTGATTGTTTCAGACAGTTTTTCATCTTCGCTTCTGATCACGCGGTGGAAACAAACAAAAACGATCCTAAGCTTTTTGAGCAAGTCTGTTGGTAATGAGAGAATGTTTGTGGTGGTACTTGGGTGGTCTGGATTTGTTTGAGCGTCATCTGGCTCGCCCAAGAATAACAATCTCTTCCTTCTCTTCCCCTTGCTGCATGCATCCAAATATTTGCACATGCCTCTCTGCGATTGTTTCCATCGTGGTCCGACGATGTGAAAGCTGGAGGGTCCGGTGATTGTGGTTACTTCAGCTAACACTTGATGCACTAGATGCGCGTATCGAATCTCTGTTCAAAAAGACCGACCGACTTTTAACTCCAATCGGTAGAGGATAATTGACTGCAAACGAGATCGTTGCGAAAGAAAGGCAAACAGAGGAAAGAGATGATTTTCTTTGTAACATTTAAAGAAGATTTATTCTTTTTCAAGTTGCATTAGCTTTCCTTCTTTTTCAGTGTTGAATCTTCCGGGTAGATGATCCATTACCTAGATCACCTTTAATGACTTAATGACTTTTGGGAAGCATATTTCTAAATAATAATAATAATAATAATAGAAATGGTTTTCAATTGTACTTTACTATCTTAACAAGCCATCTTCTTATTGAAAGTATAAATAGAAATTGGAGGAATTGGAGAAAAAATAGGATATTGGAGGGGGGAAAATGTGCCTTTTTTTTCAGAGATGTTCAGAACTTTTCAGTTTTTCTTTTTTTTGAGATGTTAAAACAGTTTTTTCCCTTATAATTGAAAAAAAAATCTCTTAATCTAAAAATAGATATCCTTTCTTCTCCCCCCCCCCCTTAAAAACTCGATTCAGACTTCATGATTTTGTACTTTTCAAATATATTTTTTTCAAGTTGAATCAGTTATTTCTTTTAAACTTTTATCCCCTGTATTAAAACTCATATAATGTGTTATGTTATTGAGACTAATTTTCAAGAATTAGGGGAAGAATTTTATAGAAGAACGTTTCTCAGTTTTAACGATGTCTTCTACTGCTATTACAAACAATCTGGGGCTAGCGGGTTTCTGGTGTCTTTAAATTCTTAATATTTTGAGAAAAAATCCTTCAAAATGATTCACCCTTCAGGTTAGAAAAATCATTCTATCATTCTAACAAGAATTATTCTATGTTGCTACATTTAAAACTAATTCTTCAAGTTCCACTATCTCTTCCAATGATTTTAATATTCTGTATAGAAGATCGATTGCTAAGATTGCGATTTTTATGATGTTTGTGAAGATACATCTAAAAAACAACCAAGATTAAAGTTGGTTGCAACTAAACTTAGCATTTTGAAATTCTGTTTGTATATGATTGGCAGTAAATGGTCTCCTGCTTTGGACTCTGTTTAAAGAGAGTAGAAAAAGTTTATATAACAATTATAAAAACTTCTAGTTGTGATAGAATTCATCTCGTGGCTTACTACGGATCAAAATAGCAAGGTCCATCGAAAAATAAATAACGTATAGTTTCAAAATGGAGCAGTAATGTCCGATAAAACTTTCTTTGCCAAAGTATATTAATTAAAGTTCTTATTTTTATTATAATTAAGGCCATGAATTCTTTCTTTCTTTGTTTAACTATTCTGGGAGTCAAGCTAAGATTTCTTCCAGTGAGCATGGTAGCATTTGTAGCATTATGTTTCGAAACATACTCGTCTGGCTTTTGAGAAACTATTACATTTTTGCATCAAATTGTTTGCTACAGTATGCTGCTGACATTATTAAAGTTTGTGTTACGAATTTCGAATCATCCAGCATTGCACAATAATATTTGGAAATATATACTACTGAAACTGCAGTAACTAACATTTCTTTCAACTAATGTATTAAAAACATTTTAATTTCTTTGTTCTATTATTTGTATACTTTCTCCCTCTTTAAAGAATGCATTATTGCCAGGAGGTCCGAGTTGGATTCTCAATTAAGGCATCTTATTCTGAGTCAAAATTCTGCTTCTTCTGCCAATTAGCTCATTAAAAAAAGAGCGACACTGACTTTGGTGATTGTATATTGTAATAAAGATTTCGTACTATCTGTTTGTCTTCCTTCAGTCACTTTCTAAATTGAAGATAATCAGTTGTCATGAGTAATAAAGTTTTATATTTTTATAGCAGATTGTGAAAAATCACATAAATAAGTTTTGTAAGTATGGAATTTATCTGAAATCCAATAAATCCCATATTTATCAGATTTTTTATGTCTTTCCACACACACACACACACACACACACACACACACACACACAATGTGGAGATGAAAGTTAAAAGTATTAATTGCCAAAGTAAGCGATTTCAAAATGCTTTGAAAATCCTTTTTAAGAAAAAAACAGTTATGTCAAAACAATGATAAATCATAAATAAAAGAATCATGTAATTAATTTTATCTTCTTCATAATTTGTTCTCTATTAAAATCTCGTTTATTAATAGAATCTTCAATGCATGTGACATCGCAGACGAACCTCACTGCACAATTCAATAAGCATCTAACTGAACTTACTCTTTCAAGTTTGCTATGATGTTTTTTTTTTTTTCTTTCTATAGAGCACGTAATCGATTCTAATTTATTTGCCACACATTGCTGAAACTGAATTGACTTTATTTAAATATTTCGGAGAAATTAATATTAATGTATAAAATGTTTTTAAATTACACAATTAAAACTGAGTTTATTCGAAATTGTTGGTTGTGATTTTCTTTTGAAAATTGAATTTTTTTATTGACATAAAGCTAAAATATCTTTATAATTTGAATTTAGGTAAGTTCGAAATCAAAACTAAAATCTGTAAAAAGGTTATTTCTTATTTATACACAATTCTCGTTAATTAAATATCTCCATACATATAGTAGAGCTGTTGTATTCAGAATGTTGTATGTCATTTGTTAAAATTTTTTTTCATAAAATTACATATTTATAAATACAAAATTTTTAATTACAATAACACTTTATTATAGCATTTATTTTATAATTATAATTACTTACCGTATGAATGATAGTAAGTGAATAATTTCTTTCAGCCATTATCTGACTTAGTACAATGCCCTGAAAAACAATTACAATTTCTCATTAAAAAAAGATTGAACATGTAGGCATGAATTACACCACTTAATTTGAACCACTTAATTAAGTTATTAAAACTATTTATGAATTTATTGAAATTTTTATATTTAAAAGTATAATTTTTAAATTATAATTGTTATAACTTTAATTATCAAAATTAATTACTATTTATTTATCAGTTGTGTAATATTTATTGGAATTGTTACATTTTAATATATTGATCTCTGCTATAATTTTTATTAAAAAAACAATTTTCTCTACGCTGTAGCCATTTTTAGATACAGTTTTTCTTAATTCGAATTTTCGAATAAATTAAAATTTTAGTGTATTTCCATTTACTTCAAACTTCCGTTGAAATAATAGGGATTCCTTCTTAATTTTTTTTGTATTAGAATGATAATTTGTTTTTATTCAGATAATTTGTTTGTAATCTAATCAATTTATAAAGTTTGAAGTAAATATAAGAAAAGTATTTACCATGAACATATATCTAGATTGATATAAATAAACCTGAGAATTCTCGCACTTGTAGCCGTGTAATTAAAAAAATATATTTTTTACACGCTATTGATGTGCCAAATAATCCACTAATTCTTCAATTCTGCATATTGAAATTATGTTAATTTTCAGGATGCGAGAAAATAAATTCAATTTTTCCATTATATCACCTCCAAATCCACCGCAGGACATAAGTTAGTACAGTAACATTATTCGAAATGGTACACATATTGAGGGAAAGAAAAGAATTGATCTAAAAATAGACTAGTCTTTAGGTTACATACATGATCGATAGTAGAAGGTTGGCTTGCTGTCGATGTGTAACTTGATACCTCAGACTCCCTGTTTAAATACATTTGATATCAGCTGAAGTGGAAAATTCCAGCTGCAGTAAATAGAACGAATTTTGGTAGACTCAGCTCAAAAGTTACTGGAATTCGATGCAATAATGTAAGAACGTTTTATAAAATGATAAAAGTATAAAAAAGTTTTTTAATGAGCTTTTATTATTGCATTCAAGAGATGAATATAGTTTTTTATTCTGATAAAAAGTATGTACCTCAAAATAAAATCGTAAAAGTATAAGGCATTGATATAAAAACTCTAAGCTAATAGAAATTTTTAATTTATAAAATATTTTAATTTTTAAGGAATGTTTTGGAATATTCTTCCGCATATAAATAATTTGATTCTATTATTCTACAGTATTATTTTCAGTCGCGCATTGTCAAGATTTTATTTTGATATTGACATTTTTTATTTAAAAAAATTAACTTCATCTTTCTACTCGCCTCCTATGCATATT